>CM042430.1:33748089-33753089 GCA_023631565.1 Gymnocephalus cernua
GCTACATGTTTTTCTTGTGGTAGCCTTTCTACAATAAGCCGTGCTAACAGTTAATATAATCCGTTCAAGGAGTTGATAAACAGACAGATTAGCGAGCTAGTTGATAAATTGTCTACTTCCACTTTATAAACAACATTTCGTCCCTGCTAGAGCCGTCAGCTGGGTTGAAGGCAGCCAGTTGTGAGGCCAAGGTGTGTGGCGATGACATCATCGATACGCACGTATGCGGTTTCGCCGTCCATACGAAGCCAAACGTGAGCTGTTTTGTTTTTTTATTCACCTTGGGACCAGGTTTCAAAAAAGTGCGTTTACAGGCAGTGCGTTTATAGGATACGTATGGACGATCGGCCCAAATGATGCAAAAGATGTGCGTTTGCATCAAAACGCGTCTGTGTGGCTGGCTACATTGCAGTTTGTTCTGTTTGTCTAGTGAAATCAATATCACATTTGGGACTGGTTAGAGCCAATAGCAGTCTGAATTCAACGCTTTTGACTGTCTCAGACAATCACTGACAATAACCCTAACCTATTAGTAACCACAGTATGTTTTCACGTGACAGGAATGTGGAGCAAGGTGCAAAAGGCCAAGATGGTGGGATACAGGAAGGAACGGATTGTATGAAGAAGGTAGGTACAGAAACAAGAAGGCAGTGAGGGAGGAAAGGAGTTAATGGTGTACTGTAAAACGATTAAGGGCCAGATGTACGAAGAGAGGGAGGTGGGAAGGTAGAGAGTCAAGATAAGAATGGAGGTAGTGAGTTTAAAAGAAATGTTTGAAAGATATTTAGGACAACAGAAAGAAAGCAGTAGTCAATTCATTTTTCAAAAGGTTTCAGTATCCTGGTGCTTTTCAACTCATCAGACACTATGTTCTATTTCTAATCTCATTAAAAAAAAGTGTTATGAGGATGTCTTCTGAAACTTGACTATAATACCCGAGATGTTTGAAATTTGAAATTCTTTATTAGGACAATGCAAATTTAATGAACATGTATAGAAGTACACGTAAAAATTGCCAGATTGTAGCACAAGGGCTAATTTCCATCTGTAGTCCATGTATGTAGCTCACTGATGTGTTGCATTTAATGTAAATTAAAGTTTGTGATTTTAGTATAAGTGTAACATGTTCAGTCCATAAAATGACTTTCTCTCTTTGGATTGTGATTATTGGCTGGGGGAGAAGCAGGAAAATAGCCCCCAAAATAAGAGCATGCATTCATTTTTCAATGTCTGAATTTGTTTTGTTTTTTAATACATCACACTAAAGAGAGATGTTGTGAAGACACCAGAAGCCTAATAGAGTAGAGAAGAAAAGATGTAAATAACGCTTCAACAACCAGTTTGCCAAAGCTGTTATTTCTAAATCTTACTTTGAAAACCTGATGTTGTTATAGCACCCAACTCATTTCCAAACCTTCAAATTTCCTTTTAGATCATTGTCAAGTTTTTCATTCAAGCATTTAAGTCATTATCTTTCTTCTTTTTTGGGGGGATATCCATTTTATGTATCCATTCATTATATAATACTGTCATACTGTAGTGTTTAGGGTCAGGGTCATAGGGAACAGACATTCTGTACTGTATTTGCAATTATGGTAAAGAACATAATGTTTCTATATGACTTGACCCACTGGGTATACACTCAGATTAAACAGGAGTGGGCTGAACATTGAATGGGGGTCATCAGTGCTATTTAGCAAAGTGGGCTAAGCATTGTGCAGAGTGCTCTCCAAATACCTTCAGCACTGCCAAATAGGAAGCTCACATTGTGACAAAAAAAGCTAAGCTATGCCAGCAGCCGCCCCTTCCAAAGGCTAATGATGGAAAGAATCTCCCTCTCTCCATCACCCCCCTGTTTCTCAAAGGTTAAGAGTAGATGAATAATCACTCATTTGCGGGGCAAAAAGCGAGGGAGCCGAGTGTGCTGCATAAACATTTTCCCGGATGTAATTTTCTCTGCCGGTCTTTTGGCTTTTCCCAGTAGGACGGAGCCCAACGCCCAGGAGGAAATCGTTTAGGCTCCATAAGTGCCAAATTGTATCCTGGTTTTCCAGAGTTTTCCTGCCTGTTCTGGCTCAGGGCTTTTCCTGTGGTGGGATTGTGTCATGTGTTATGTGTGTACGGATATGGATGTAAGTTAGCGAACGGTGGCTTTACAAACTTAAAGGCAGTTGGGCTTAGGATGATAATACCTGTATCAGTGTAGTGGCGAACATTGGAAAGGAAAGATGAATAGAAATAATGAGAGCAAAGAAATGGACACATGAGGAAATGAAGAAAGAAAAAGAGGAAGAAAATAAGCGTGAAACTAAAGTGAGAAGTTCCCACTTCCTCAGGCGCCTCTGTGTTCACTGAGCTGTGTCTGTCCACATGACCAAAAAAAAACAACCTGGGAATCGGTGTTCTTGTTGGCTTGTGTGTCATTGGTGTGTCCTTACAGGGTTGTGTGTTTGTGTGCACACGTGTTTGTGTGCCATGTGTTCCTGATTTGCAGAGAAAGACTTGAACTGCTTGCTGCTTCGTTAGGTCATATATGTTTATCAGACATTGTACAAAGCAGCTGCTGTTCCGACAAAAATGCTTCATTTACAGTGCATTAAAAAAAGTATTAAAAAGGAAATATTTAAAGTCAAAATGTATATAGAAATTGCCTACGGTTGATGCTGGGGACCTTTGTATTTTGTAGTTTTCTGTGGCCTCATGTTGTCTTTTCCAGATAAAATTACAGCGCAGCACAAAAGTGAGCTAAGACACCAAAGAGTGGGATGCACTTTATTTTAGCCACACAGCAGCAACCCAAACACCTCTCAAAATACATGTATGATATGTGCACCAGTTGTTTTCTCTCAACAGTTATGCAGCTCTGGTCCAGATACTGTTCTAGACCCACTCCGAAGAGCACAAGTTGCTAGGAGTGATCTTATTTTGTGTTTGTTTTCAATGGCTGTTTAACAAAAGACCCTATGTGAGGCATAAAACATTAATATGTCGCTGACAAATGAATTGTGTGCTACCTAATCTCGGTAAACAAATGCGGTGTGGTTGAGGAGATTGGCAGCCTCTATCTCGTGCCAGTGGTATTGTTAGTCCCAGTGTTTCAGCAAATTAAGTCCACATTTCCCATAAAGCCTGCTGCTTCCTGTGGTGAAGAGGATGTTGATTCTTCGGTCAAAGGTTTGCTCTTTAAGGGTTTAAATATGTTGGAAATGATTTTGCCATCAGCTTTTGATAACTGTTGCTGTTTTTGAGCATTTTGTCAAGTTTGACCTGGAAAACAATGCTGCGCCTGCAGTGGGAACAATGTGCATGATGCCAGTAGTTGAGGCTGTTAGTCCGAGGCAGAACAGACACTGTTTGTATATGAAAGCTTTGATGTTCAGTCCTTACTTTTAACATGATTTTATGATTGTTTCGAAATTTTCAACTGTTTTGATTTAGTTACAAAAGTATTGCCCCCCTTTCCAGATTGTTAAGTCAATCTAAGACCAGAGAAGGAGCAATAGAATAGAGAAGGAAAAAAAACCTAAATTACAGTGAATCAAATATATCTGAGATAGTTTAATTTTATCATATACCATTTAGGACCTATCAGCTGTGAAATATGCTAGGTGACATTTTCAGACCATATTTTGATCTCTCCAGATTTAAAAACAAAAGAAAAACTGCAGTAGATTTTACAAACACGAGGTGGTTTAGAGGAGAATCAAGACAACACATCCTGTAGAACTTGGCTAGTAATGATGCAAAGCTAACATTTGTCCTTTCTCTTTTTCATAGGGTTATGGTAAGGGTTCGGGCACTTGACTGCTATAGAAATCCAATTATACATACTTACTTAAAGGGTAACTGTTTTTGTCAATGTGGACCCTATTTTCCTATATTTTTGTGTCCAAGTGGATGGAAACAACAATATCGCTGCAGTCAGCAGCGGTGAAACAAGCTACACTGTAAGTTAATAGGGCAATTGTCCATCTTGGATTTACCTTCACAAAAGTGCTCGTTTTGTCGCTGACAGGCTCAGATTAATATTCTAAGTGTCTGACAACATTATGAAAAGGATTTCTATGGAGGTCGACCTTTCTGTTAAAGAGAAAGATCCTTTTTTTTGTTTGCTTATTACTGGACCAATGTCAAATAATGTTGTTCCCATCAGTCACTTAGACACAAAAACATAACAAAAAAACAGTAGTTACCCATTAAGCACATAGCTGTACGTCCACCTTCAGTGCGTCTGATTGTGATTTGGTAGCCCAGCAGGCCAGTAACCCAATAAGCTAGGGCAAGCCTGAAGCATGTGTCATCTCTGCTGGAGAAGTACAACATCTGTTACAAGTGTCTACAACATTGACTTGCATCATGGAGGGCCTGGCATTAGTGCAGTAACTGTGATGGACCACATTAAACTGCATCACACCCAACTTGGCACCTGACTTACTGGGTTGTGAATGAGGTTAAAGAGCTTGTAAGGTTAAATGTTTTCGGAAGCTCAATAAAAGGTAAGAGAGGCAGAATGAATCCCCTATTCTGGCACGGCGTGTATTTAAGCACAGACTGAAGGCTCTGTTCCTGCATAGCATTACAGACTCTGAACCCCAACAGAGAGGTAAACTGAGACCGTTCCTTTTAGGGTGAAAATGTATTACATCAAAAGGGGTAAATTTAGGTTATTTTGAACATTTCCTTTATGGCTATGTTTAGGCAGTTTAAAACATTTGGTTAGGTTAAGGGAGATGGTGATCTTGCTTATGTGTGAAGTCAACCCTGAGTCATAGAAAAAGATGGGAATTGGTGACTTTAACCAAGTGTTTAAGCAGTCTAAACTTAGCAGCACGCCAGACGCAGGACTGGCCCGAGTCTGCAATGTCAAAGTCCTGTGGTTTGTACGTCCAACCATCCTGCTTCTAGACTTTGGTGCAGTTAAATAATGTTGCACTTCCTTGGTTAGAAAAAACATTGCTAGTGAGTGTAATCCAGGCATCCAGAAATTAGGCTTCCCCTTA
>CM042430.1:33758089-33848089 GCA_023631565.1 Gymnocephalus cernua
ATCACACACCTGCTGAGGAAATGAGCCTGCAGTAGGGCACCACCTGGTCAGCCCTGAGGTGACACCAAGAAAAACAAAAGGAAGGAAAGAGGCAATGAAGATAAAGAAAGAAAAAAGTTTTTGAAAGCTAACAGTGCAGTTTCTTTTCTAGCTGATGCAACTGATATTAGATATTTGGAACAGGCATTAATATATTTACATTAAACATGTTTTCCTTCACCCATACAGTGGTATGCGGACCACTAAAGTCCTCTGACACCCTGGCTTTTGTTGCATCACAAACAATAGCTTACAAGCTATATAATTCATCAGACTAAAACATATCCATCATGTTTCCATGATTAAACATGACACATAATGACTAAAACAAAAGTCCACTAATGGCTGTATATTGCATTTGACCCGACTGCAGAGTCAGTAACAGTAGCAGTCATACTGCAGTTATAGAATTGACTTGAATTAATAACTCCATAATGTACTGGTACAAACAGTTTGATGTGACCGATACCCGGTTTTTGAGGCCAACATTGATACAGGTATTTAAAGATCCCCGGGGCGACCTCTAGCGAACCTCGACCTTTGCTGCGTGTCATCCCCCATCTCTCTCCCCCTTTCATATCTGTCCCCTTTCAAATAAAGGGAAAACCCCCAAAAAATAAATAAAAAAATAAAAAAAAAAATAAAAAAGATCCCCTTTTTTTGTAAAAAAAAAAAGTGAAACTTTGTAACACAATAAGCACAAGATTGTTAAGGTCTCAGGACAACCTCTTTTGTTGTTGTTTTTTTCCCCATGACATCGAAGAATCTCAGGTTCAGAGAAACAGAGCTTGTCTTCTTTTAAAAAGAAGAATGGAGAGATTAACCATTACACGGTCACACTCAGAGAACTGGAGTGTGTGTGTTTATGGGTTTGATCTAGATATAGTCTGAACATCTGTGACACTAGTCAGATGCTGAGGTAGTCAGATGCATGCAGTATGCTGTTGAGTGCATACTCCTCTTCTATCCTCTATTCATTTTGTACCACACTTGCCAGCCAGGCTCAGTTATTATCTGTGTGTGTGTGTGTGTGTGTGTGTGTGTGTGTGTGTGTGTGTGTGTGTGTGTGTGTGTGTGACTGCATCAGATGTGATGTGATGCATTAGGCGTTTCTGATGTTTAGGTGTAAAGAATCCCATTAGAGGGAGCGGGACGGCAGATCGATACCTTACGGGATCTAGAGCGACGTGTGTCTGTGTGTGTGTGTGTGTGTGTGTGTGTGTGTGTGTGTGTGTGTGTGTGTGTGTGTGTGTGTGTGTGTGTGTGTCTGTGTGTGTGCACACATGCGTGCATGCTCATGTGCGTGTGTGTGTGTGTGTGTGTGTGTGTATGGAAGTGCTTTAACACCTCTCAGAGGTGGATTAGTGCGCGACAGCATGGAGACACTGTCAGAGAGGGTTAGTGTCAATGAAAGAGGGAGAGGAATGTGTAGAGGGAGAGAGTTGGAAAGAAGGAAAGAGGAAGAGATGGAAAGTAGAAAAGCCAGGAGGATGAAACGAGGAAAAGATGTGTCACTCGTGATGACAATGTGTTGTATTTGTCGTTGGTGAATTTAGGTGGAGGCGGAGATGGAGCAAAAGAGTAAAAACAGGGTGATATAGCTGCCCATTCATTGAGCGTTATGCTTTTTGAAAGGCACAAAGATGCAGGTGTGGTTGGAGGTTTTTCCTAATTTACTGCATTGCCTCACTAACTTATAGGTCATGCACACCCATACAGGTGTTTTCAGTTATGGCTCAATAAAGCTGATGATGAGCAGAGCTATGCCGAAAATCACCGGTGACAAAATTCCATACCTAAACCAAATTATTAAGGTGTTATTGTAGCAAAGGATCAATGGTACACACCCACACCGTCCTGAGTAATAGTACATGGTGTGTGTGTGTGTGTGTGTGTGTCTGCCTGTGTGTGTCTGTCTGTGTGTGTGTGTGTGTGTGTGTGTGTGTGTGTGTGTGTGTGTGTGCGTGTGTGCGTGTGTGTGTGTGTGTGTGGACGAAGGATGTGTACCTTAGGGGCTTAAAAATCATTTACTTGGGCAGTGAGTTGGATAACAATGTCATTTTGAAGGAACAGACAGATAGAAGCACGATTTAGATGCCCTATTTTCTCTTATCTCAGCTCTGGTAGTGCTCTTTAATGTGAAATGATCAGTACATCATTGAAAATATAAAACATTTGGTCTTGTTTTGTCAGACCAACAGTCCAAAATAACTAAAGATATTCAATTTAGGATATAAAACAAAAACAAAAAAGGAAAAGCTGAATTAGTTTTGGCTTTATAAATTCTAGTGTGTGTTTTAGTTTATGTTTTAAATATGGCTGTCTGGGTGAGTTCAAACTCTAACTCTTGTTCCACTACTTCGCCATCACATCTGGGAAGTTGTGGGCCCAGCAGACGGAAGGATGGCCAGCCTGGCAGGGCACCCGCCACAGATTGAGGTCATGGGAATGAAAGGGTGGCACCAACAACAACCCCCCTGGTCCTTCACACTGTGAAGGATCAGGGGGGTTGTAGTTGTAGCCACTAACACAACTATCATGTTTTCCTCTCAACATGAATCTATATTTCTCTACAATATTACAATTGCTACACAATAATGAAATCACTGGGAAACGAAATGACATGATTACACACACCAACACAGCTTCTCTCACTTTCTCACACACACACACACACACACACTCCAGTGGGCAGGCGGTAGGGTGAACGCGTGGCAGATGCCCGACACATTGGTGTCCGTTCAGTCACTATAAAGAGCAGCTGCTCAGTCTTTACTGCCCTCTGGCACCAAACACACGCACACCAAAACACACACACACGCACACCCCCACCCAGCCAGCCAGCCACCCGCGCACGCACACACACACACACACACACACACACACACACACACACACACACACACACACACACACACACACACACACACACACACACACACACACACACACACACACACACACACACACACACACACACAGTCACATGGAAGCACAGGCACACATGCACTTGCTGTATAACACTGATGCTGGAGGGCATTCCATCTCTCACAGATTATAAGTGCACCAACAGAAAAACGCACGCACGCGCACACACACACACACACACACACACACACACACACACACACACACACACACACACACACACACACACACACACACACACACACACACAGAGGGGGATAACAGCAGTACAAAAACCTGATCAGCACTCACCCATATCAATCCATGTCACTCCCTGATCTCTCTCAGTCACGCACTCACTTGCCATAAATCCCTACATGTGGCTAAACCATTCCCGCTCTGTAGTCCCCGAAGCCTCACACATGCATGTGTACGCACACACACATATGCAAGCTAACACAATTCCTGAAGTCTTAAAAGTGAGGGAAAGATAAATCTCAGAGATGTCAGAGAGGAGATACAAGGAGTCAAGTCAGAAAATGGAATGAAGAGGTGGAAAGAAAGTAAGAGGAAGAAACATTTAACATGAGTTTGACAAGCAAATACCCTCTGTCTTTTTTGACTTGGTTACCAGTAGTGGTGCTCCAGTTGAGCAAAGATGTCAAACATCCTATGGCTCCAGCTTCTATATCATTATTATTAGTTGGTTAGACAAAACAAGCAATTTACTGCTTAAACTCATTGGTCCCTGCCATTTCAAATGCATGCTGTGGAGCCAAACGTCCAAACGCTTCCAATTCGCCAGGCTAAATGATGCACAGGGCATACTATTACAAATGTTTCTATTTGAATGAATGGTGCAGCCAATAAAAACATGAAGTCTTGGGTTTATACTGTATTTTTTTGCTCAGTGTTAACATCAAATAGCTTCAGTGAAGAGCTGGAACAAGCACACAGCAATATACAGTACATACTTAAAGCTCATCAGGGTTAAAGACAGGTTCCGGGAACATGTGCTGACCATTTTTCATTAGTAATATTAGTGACTCATAAACAGATCAATCGGTAAGGAAAAAATAGCTGCAACCGTGAATAACACTCACGCGACCTGAAAACCCTCATTAACAATTTGACAACGAATGATGATGATATGAAAAGTCTGTGTAAACACAGAACAAATATGGAAGCCGAGGTGTCTTTCTGCTATCTACATCCTGCATTGAATTTTGAATTTTGTTTTGATAACTATTAAAAAACTTGCACTACAACAGTCACGTTAAGATTGTAACAGTATTAAGTACTGGGAAACAATAACAGTGTTCATTCAGTAACTGGCCTCTATCAAAAGCTGGCTATATGTTTTTATCTGCACATGTTTACCACAGTAGCCCTGAGCTATAGAATTCTATCATTCTTCAAAGCTTTTATGTAAAACTAAGGACTGTTGGACCACATAGAAATTTTGCATTTAAAGCAAGACTTGAAGGATCATATCAGCGGACATTGAGTCCCTGGTCTTCTCTGACATCCAAAGAGAAATTGATCTGCGTCTGGAATACACATCTCAAACTACCAGGAGCTATTCCAGGAATTCCAGGACCAGCAGGTAAACCATATGTAAATGTGTCGCTCGCGTTACTCGTCCTTACTTTGCTTCCGTTTCATTCAGATTTTCCATCAAATCATCATTCTCACTCCTGATATCTATCTCTGCCTGATTTCTGGTGATGACAAAACAAAAAAGGAGCAGTGATGGCTGCAGAGATCTGCTGCTATGTCTTGTCACCAACCAATGGGTCACCAAACACACCCTGAGGCGATGGACAGGATGGGTGGGGGGGGCAGAGAAAGACCAAAGTGACAAAGGTGCCTATTGATGAAAATAAAATCTGGAGAGGAGTAATGGAAGAGTGGGGAGAGGGGGTCACGGGAAATGAGGGTATTTGTCTTTAAGAAAGAGATCGGATGGCCAGGCATCTTTCTGGCCTGCCCCGATCACTGTTGTCAGTGTGGCCACTATAGCACAAAAATACAAGGGCCCTTTATGAGGCTGGGAGGTAATTGTGGGGTATAGGTTACTAGGGTATGTGTGTATTAGAAAAAGAGAGAGACAGAATACCACAGCACAGGTGCCTAGTCTTTTAAATGGCTGCTCAAGTATGAAGGGGAGGAGAGAAGAGGGAGGGAAAGATGGCACGCAAAGTGTGTGTGTGTGTGTGTGTGTGTGTGTGTGTGTGTGTGTGTGTGTGTGTGTGTGTGTGTGTGTGTATGTGTGTGTGTGTGTGTGTGTGTGTCCTCATCTTTTTATTCAGTCATCCATAGCCCTTTCTTTCATTCTCCTCCAGCCTCTGTGAGAACAATAATGCAGGGGAAAGCCCCTTCTCGCCTCAGGGTGGTGCTGATGGTGGTAAAGAGGTGGTGGGTCACTGGGACAAGGAGGCACTTTGTTGGTGATGCATACAGGTGCATGCATACAGGCATTCACAATAAAGGAATGGCTGAAACATTACAGTGCTGGTGCATGCTTTAGTTCATTGACTACTACAATTACACTGATATTTGACCAGTGCATGCTGAAGTGTTTTACATTTTTGAAAATGTTTTCTTTATCTTCAAGGCAGCCATTGGTTTCATTCACATTTGTCAAGCCAACATTTGTTCTTAGCAGACACCTCATAGCATCACAAAACCTCATACCTGATGAGGAAACTACTAGTCCTGCAAACTACAGGCAGGTGAAGTATTAAAGGAACAGGGTGAATAAAAGTGTGTAGAAAAATAATAAAACGCAGATGCTTCCACACAGGGCACAAGGGCTCGCTTAACAGTTTGATGAAAATTATGTCAATCATGTGCTACAGGCCTCACAGTTACCAGATCTCAATCCAACAGAACACCTATTTGGAGTGTCACAATAACACAGTGTTCTCCACCAACATTATCAAAACAATTTATTGCTCCCAGCCGAGCAGTGAATCTATGACGAGGAGAACTGAAGCTGTACTAACAGTAAGATTTGTTTTTATGTGAAACTGCCAATCCCTGCAAAAGAAACAAATACACACACACACACACACACACACACACACACACACACACACACACACACACACACACACACACACACACACACACACACACACACACACACACACACACACACACACACACACACAGATATACTGTACACACAACCTCAAACAGAGTGAGTGAAGGTAAGTGAGCTGTGATAATGTGGGCTGGATGTGGCTAATGGCTGATAGCTGCTGATCCCACACTGATCAGTGTTTTGCGGGATCCTGGCTAATGGATGCATAGACACTAGACCTAATTCACAAGGCAAACAGAGTATACACCAAAGACTGTATAAAACTATGCATACACATACATATCTGAACATATGCAGGCCAGAGACAGATACAACAATTCATGGTTAAACTGAGTATAGGCTAATACTGCGTTTTGAATTGAAGGTCTTAGTTTACATTACAAATGATTCCTAAAACTGTCATTCACTGTTTTCAATGACAATTCAATTAATTTAAGTCCTATATTGGACACAAATTATACACACACTTACACACCTAGACCAGGGCCCTGTTTAAGAAAGCAGGTTTAGCAAACTCCGAGCCTAACTGCAAACTCTGAGTTGACTAACCCTGAGATGAGAAACTCAAAGTTTTCTGTTCCAGAACAGACGATCAGAGTTGGTTCAATCAACACTGAGCATATACTGAGTTAAGCTTGTGTGTGGTAAATAAAAAAAGCCATCAAAAATGAAGCTTGCTAGATTTAAAATCTAGACAGCACATAAAATTGGTAACTTCAGATAGTCCAGAGTAACAAACTAATATATATAACAAACTCAGAGTTTTCATTCATCCCACTTTCTGAAACAGGGCCCAGTGCCAAAGTCCAGTAGCTCTCTAAAGTGTCTTTAGCTTGTTGTGATAAACCGGTTCCATCACATCCTGCCTGCTCTGCTCTGCCGCCAGCTAACACACTATCACTGATTCACCGCCACAGATAAATCATACACACGCAGATGGAGACAAACAATGAGATGTGGTGACAAAGACAGGGACGTACTGTAAGTACACACACACACTGAAGATGACAACAACAAAAACAACAAAATGGCTGATGCCACAGACAGGGTTTTGTTGTTATTTCCTGTTTTGGAGCAGGGTGGCATTCTCTGCAAAGTCAAAACACGACTACAGTGTGGAGGGGGACTGGGAGACAGACGCACATGTGTGCACACACACACACACACACACACACACACACACACACACACACACACACACACACACACACACACACACACACACACACACACACACACACACACACACACACACACACACACACACACAGGATTAAATACTCTTTCTTTCAGTCTTGCAGTGTTATCTTTCTTTCAGGTCTGTCTCCTTTTCTTTCTTTCTTGATATGACCTCCTACCACTGTGTAGTCTAGCTAGGATTGAAGCCACCTCCTACACACACACACACACACACACACACACACACACACACACACACACACACACACCAAAAGCAAGGCTTGGGGTGAAGATAGGAGGTATTGATAACAGCTACACATTGATCCTGTATATTGCGACTGGTGGAAATTGAGACAGTAACGTTGGTGTCGGGCTCCCCTGTCCCCTCTATAGAGAAAGATATGCTGAGTCAAGAAGCCATGACTGGAAGCACTGTACAACATGCATTTTGTGTGTGTGTGTGTGTGTGTGTGTGTGTGTGTGTGTGTGTGTGTGTGTGTGTGTGTGTGTGTGTGTGTGTGTGTGTGTGTGTGTGTGTGTGTGTGTGTGTGTCAATGCAGATGGCGTCCCATCACCTCAGGGAAGGCAGAGATAAGCAGAGTGTATGGGCTGAGATAAGATGGGAGCAGACACTGGGGAGACTGACTGACTGTAAGTGAGTCACTGTAGGGAAAACTGCAGCTTTATGGCCTCGCTGGGCCTGAGGGCTCTGAAGGAAACACTTTTACTCTAATAGAAATGGCTGGAAGACATCAGTCGGCCACAGGCTCATATGTCACAACGTGAACACATTACGTACAGGGCATATAAATGTCAGTATACACAAACTGCTTAATTAGCAGTGTGAATATGTGCACTTCGCATGTGCATTTTCTGTAAGGGAAGACTAAACATTTACAATCAGACTGATAATATGGTGTCATTGACAAAAGGTGTGATACAGTATGTACAGTCAAAAACTGTGGTAAATTACTAATTAAGTCAGTTTTCACCTTATACCCTAATATTACACCCTAATATTGCAAATGAGTATTAATTACACTGTTTTAAGTGTCAAACTAGGGTTGGGCACTATGGAGGAAATCAATATATTAATAAGATTTGTTTTCCATTATCGATATACTGTATATTCTGATATGTATGATATCCTATGTGTATAAGAGATTCAATATTTAATACACAGATTGATGTTTAACTCAGTGAACAGCTTTCAACTGCTATCTATTAATCAGACAAAACTCTGATGACATGACATGTTCATATCATCATTAAATGACTCCACTTTAAGTTGATATATGATAATACCGAATTCTCTCCCAATGTGAAATTAAGGATTCACTAAAAAATGGAATTTACTGACATAAAAAATATATACATCTCAAAGTACTGAATATTGGCACAATATTACTGTCTCTGATGACTTCAAATCCAAAAATGTTGCTGTTATCAACCTTCAAAATCTACTATCAGTTAAACCTGAAAGGCTACAACAATCTCAGAAATGTGTCAACCTCAATTTAACAACTTAGTTTCTGTTATCAGCTTTTCCTGTAACGAGAAATGGATGAAATCACTTTTATATTGTTCTGGTCAAAATTTGAGGTGTAATAATTGTCTGCACCTTCAATCCAAAAAAATGATGCTATAAGCCTTCAAACTCATATTAGTAAGTTCTGCTACACACAGTCCTCAGAGGGTGAGACAAAAGTGATGTGTGTGTGTGATAAGAGGCGGCGCCATGGCAGTGGCAGGACACAACAATGAACACTCCTTACACACACACACGCACACTGATAAGCATCACCTCCACCCCTCCGCCTGGCTCTGTCCTTCTGCCTCTCTCTGCTACCAGTTAGCGAAGGAACTGAAAACACTGAGGACAATGGCTGGAGACAAGAAGAACCGCAGATATACAATTTTGGGAAGAAGGAATGATACAGATAGAGATGGAGGAGAAAGAAAGCAAAGGTCAGAGGATTAGACACAGGTGTAGTTTAACGGCTTTAGGTGAAAGCAAACATATAAGAGTTTATCCCACTGGTCTACCTTTGTCTTGGGATTATTAATGAATCATATATGCACATTTTTATAATACATTTTTAATAGCTTTATATGTTTATTTGTGGATTACAATTAATTACTAAAAGGTCTATAACTAACTTTATTCAAGTGGCACACTCTAGACTAGACTCTAGAAACAGAAATTAGAATATGGAAAACAAAACTCTCAATCAAAACCCACTTGGAAAAACAAGAATGAATACCTACTGTATTATGCAGTATAAACTAAATTTGGATCAAATGTATTAAATCAATTCTGCAATAAATATGTATTCAAATTAAGCTGTAAAATAGCTTCTATTTGGAAGTGATGGTCCAAACTAGTGCCTGTTCAGTTGACAAGAAAACAAAGTGGTAAACAAATCAATAAACTATGTTTATCTGTTGTTATTACAGTTGTGTGCGGCGCAAAGCACCTCTCGTTATGTGTTTAAAAAGCAGAGACAGGTGGAGAAGAAAAAGATACTCTCAGATATGTGAAACTATTTGTGACACACTTTTGTTGTGACACAAGCTGTAAATATTTCTTGACACCTGAATGAAAAAGCCAGGAATGGCTATCTGTCAGTGTGAGGGCAGATCAAGTGAGTGAAGTCTCTGTCACAAGACACAGTAGATAATGCCACATATGCCACAATCGCTCCTTTATCTCTTTTATCATACAAAAGGCAACAGGATATCATGTCACGCAATAAGTGATGGTTCCCTCACCCATACTGGCAGTAAATACCATGCATAATCCACACACACACACACACACACACACACACACACACACACACACACACACACACACACACACACACACACACACACACACACACACACACACACACACACACACACACACACACACACACACAACCCATGTAACAGCATTATACTTTGAGACAAAAAGACATATTTTAAAGGGGAAATCCTCTCATTTCTGTGTGATTGGATTAGCCCTTGTAACCAGATTAAAGAAGACATGTAGAGAGACATCAAAATCACTTGAAACTAAATCAATCCTGTTCAATGGCTGTTAGACTTTGCAGGCCTATTTAAACAATCACAGTCTTTTTAGTTACAGGATAAGGGCACAGTGCACATAACAATAGGGAGGAAAACAACAGGGATGCAGCATAGCATTCACAACTCTGCATGGTGGGGCGTAGCAAAGCTGCTGAACGGCTAATGTAAAAGACTACCTATAATCCACTTGAATGTGATTGTGCTGGTGTTGGACAACAGCAAAGGAAATGTCTTTACCATTAAACTCAATGTTATTTCACTACAGCAGGCTGTCACCAGAGTACTTTTAGTAGTAATAAGAGTAGACAGTAATATGCACAGTATATGAATATCTAAATTATAATTTGAAATTTTTGTTTTCCTATATTATTATTTTTTGCATGTTTTGCATGTTCAAAACAAAAACTAAACATTAGCCACATTTGAGGATGTTTTGTAAAGATCGGATGTCAGTGAACATTTTAAAAACCTTGGGTAAATGAGCATACCAGTTATTTTAAGATTTCACACTTGTTTATTTTAAGTGTTACTTTATTGTTAAGTGCTAACCCATTGAAATAAGTGAAGTGACAGAATATTTTGTGCTTGGATAGTGATAGTATTAACCCAAAATGATGTTGACCTTTAGCGTTGGAACTGCTATAACATTTTCTTTTGAGGTAAGACAAATGTCATATCTTTCATTCCGTATGTTGTTCCTTTGGTTCTGCTTGACGCCCACTGCTACTATTATTATTATTATATTAATATTAAATATATACTGTATATATCTCATGACTTAAAAATGTTCCACAGACAGCACCACAACAGATGGAGTTAAGATGGAGTAGAATAAACTACATCTTAATGAAACAGGTAGAAGAATGATGAAATAGAAAAACCAGAGCAGAAGACGAGGAAGAGTGAACCACTAAAGTTTCCTACCTGATCCTGCGTCCATTATGTTGGACTGTCCTCTACGATCAGCCACCAACCGCGATGAGCCGGGCATGCTTACTGGCTCTGAACGTACCGGCTGGATCCTGCGCACATACAGTATATGAACATTACTACACACATACAGTGACATCTAAGGGCCTCAGATGCCTGTTTGACTGGGTCTAGTTCCAGAACCCATAGGGGAAGATTTGAGTTGTTGTTTTAGTGTAAGTGTTGCCTTCACTAGAGGGATTATTATGGTGAAATATATAATTATAAGAATGATATTCTTATAGATATCTGTATGTATATATTGTTTAGAGTGACCACTCCCTACTGTAAATTCTTTAAAAGAAATGTGTATGTATCTTTTTTACAAACCCTCTTGCAAGGTTTTGCTGATAACATAGTATGTATTTGTACATTAAAATCTAGCATAATACAGCTCTAAGTCAAGGTTATTACTACTGGGTGGATTATTTTTGATAGTTTCAAAGTACCTCAGGCTGTGTAGGTCCAGGTCGTCTGTGTCGAAGTCCAACAGGGGCTGTTGGACATCAGTGGGGCACTGGGACTGAAGGACTGAGGACGAGGAGGAGATGACTGTGGTCTGGCCTGAAGGGTGAATGGTCTTAAACTGAAACTGGGGGCCCATCCATAGGCGCCGGTGGGGCCCTGTATGTGTCACAATCTCCACCTGAGAATACAAAGGTAAAAGTCTCCTTAGTTAGGAGAGATTTTATAGTCTTCCAAACATAACTGGCCGAAATCTTGCAATGCTCATGTTTCAGTGTTTTCGGTTTCTCAAAGCTAAGTGCAAAAACGCCAGCATGCTAACATGCTGACAATGACAACGTTACTGTGATGTTTAGCAGCTCAAATTTACCTTGTTAACCATCTCAGTTTAGCATGTTAACATTTGCTAGCACTAAACACCAAGTACAGCTGTGGCTGATAAGAATGTTGTTACCTATGTAGGTATTTGATCATAAACCAAAGTCACAATGGCAATCCTATAAAGAACCACAATCTCTCTTCTGGGATAGCTTCTGCAACTCAATGCAATCTCTCAGTGAGTATTTCTTTTATCTATCTGAAAAGAGTTTGTGTTCCTGTGGTGTAACGTCCATGTCCACCATCATGTTCATACTTCTAAAACAGAAGAAGGTAATGTTTGCATGCTAACATATGCTAATTGACACTAAACACAGTGTGCTGCTGAGGCCAATGGGAATGGCATTAGTTTTGCAAGTATTTAGTCATAAATTCAAGTATTGCACAAATTAAACTTTTGACCTAAAGATGGTGCTAGATTAAAAGTTATGGTATCACTTAAGTTATTACGATTCACCCTGAGTGCAACATAAATGTGTGTATCAAATCTCAAATGGCAATCCATCCCATTGTTGTCGAGACATTTCACTCAAAACCACATAAGGAAACATAATGGTGGCGCTAGAGGAAAAGTAAGGCCATCAACAAGGTCCTAAGTATTCATCAACTGGGAGCCATGAATGTCGGAACAAAATGTCATGGCAATCCATCAGTTGTCGCGATATTCCAGTCTGGACCAAAGTGGAGGACCGACCGATGAAACGACAGACAGACCAACATCTAAAAAACATCTATATTGCTCTTTAAACATACTCTTCTCTGCTAATCCACCAGCAGCTAGTCAAGGACAGAGTCCTGGCAGTTTTCCAGAGGAGTCGACATCAGTGGATTTGACATGGTGGTTTTGTATCAATGTGTGCCAATACTCACCCCATACAGTACTCATATGAACTCAGTTACATGACATCCAACTAAAAAGCTGGCTTTACTCCTGCACCACTGAAAGTCTGAGGATGCTGTCAGAACTCATCAAGGTCTTGTGTGTCTTGGGAGGGCTGGCGGCATGATGGGAAGCTTTCCCAGAGGGTTAATAGAACTGTGACACTAGCAACAGCATGGCAGTGAGAATGAGGTGAGGCCTACTGGGAAAATAAGATGGCGCTGGCAATGGCAGGCAGTCCATGGGCACCTGAGCTGAGTGGCACTAATGCTGGCTGAAAGTAAGATAGGAGAGGGATACGGAGTGGGTGACTCATAAACATCGGACTATTACTGCCTCCTCCATTCTCCATCTCCTCTGTGCCTTGAATTTACTGACTAACCATCTCCTGCCTTAGGCTCCCACTTTTCACTGCTCTCCCACGCTAACTCTGACTTTTCAACTCCCTGCAGCACTTAACACGCCTCTTGGTGTCTCACTCTTCACATTTCATTATCTTTACTTCAAATGTGTTGGTCTCTCACCTCAACCCAGCTCTCAGTCTCGCTCCACTCTAGCTGCCAGGTGCCAACATCTCAGACAAAAGTGCGGTCCTAATTCTTCTGTGTGTCTGCATTTGAACACACATATATATACATATACATGCTTAGATATAGGTTGTCTGTCACAGCTGTGCAAATTATGCCCCAGAAGGAAAGACAAGGATTGTCACTTTGTGTGTGTGTGTGTGTGTGTGTGTGTGTGTGTGTGTGTGTGTGTGTGTGTGTGTGTGTGTGTGTGTGTGTGTGTGTGTGTGTGTGTGTGTGTGTGTGTGTGTGTGTGTGTGTGTGTGTGCGCTTTGCCAGTTAACACCATCAATGTAACGCCCAGCCGCATAGCTGAACAGCTGCCAGTGTGCTCTATTTGCAGCTGGAAGGAAGGTCCAGATGTTACATTTCAGTGTCAACCCTCAATCGGCTCTGTGTGTCGAAATGGGAAGAGAGGAGGGCCCTTCCCATGTTCTATGTCCCATGCCCAATGTCCAACTGACTATTGTCTCCAATATTTGTTGTGCTATTTTGTATTGCCTTTTGTTATGTCTTGTCTTTTTGTGATTTAATCACTGGTGTGCAGCAGCACAAGCCATCAATTCAGCTGGCGAAAAAGTATTTAGTATCTAATCTAATCTAATATTTTACACATTTAATAATCAATAAAGACAAACAATGACATGATCTGGACCTGCATAGCGTCCTAGAATGCAAGAATGCATTTATTAATGTATTAGGACAGACTAGAATCTTGAACCATTTTACCATCCATTAACTACTATGAGCTACATCACACACTTTCCACCAAATCAAAATTGACAGTAAAGTTGTAGAGACCTAAAGTGGACTGGAGGTGTAAGGACAGGAGGTTATGTTGTCCACTGACAGTCAGCTGAAGAGCAACTACCACTGATAGGCACCAAATGGCATGATGTTACAGCGAGCTAAAGCACTGACATGGAGGGTCACAAACTTCACATTTCATTAGTGAATGGCCGATCAATCCTAAATCTCAACTCAACGCCAAAATGCCTGCTGATAATCTAATGAAGGACCCTAATATGATATAGTGAAAACCACAATGCATTACTTAGACTCTAATTCAACATAGCCTATATGTATTTAGCATTTTTCAGTCCACCAAGCTATTGTGCTTGATATTTCCTAATCTTTTAAGGGGGACTGGAAAGCTACCCTGTATGCCTGATTTACAAACCTGTGTTTAATTTTGTATGGATCCTTTTATCCTAAATTCATTGATAGTCTGAAATGTTCCACAAGAACTGCTTCCAAATCACGTTAGGTACACGCTAAGATATGAAGAGCTGTACTTTTACATCTCCAACCACTGAGGAATACATCACTACCATTGCTCTGACAGGAAGTCACCAACAATCTAGGTTAGTGCAATGGATAGTTTTGCTTCTGGCAAACTATCATGGCAGATATGGACCAGGGCATCTGCAAGCTAAGTGGGGTGCATTTTAACCAATCAATTATGCATGCAGTGGAATTATTGATGGTGAAAATGTAGTGGGTTACCTGCTGACACTAGAGATGAGTGCATTGAGGATTAACCAAGCTGAAAAAAACAGGGTGTGTGTACTGGACATTTCAGCACAATGTAAGATGGCATTTGTGATTAGGAAGAAGCCACAAAATGAGTTATCCTATTTAACTAAGCAAGAAAGTACATGTGTATGAATCCAAAGCATTAAGATTTAAATAATAAGTTTGTGCAAATATAAAAATAAATAGACAAGATCATGTAAAAGTAGAATACATGAATCCTTGAGATGACAGATTGGGTATTTGGAGTGCTAATTCTCAATTTTATATCAAAAGGCATACTTTGGGATGGGAGGATGGCATGTCCTAACCACAATACAATGTTTTACTCCTAAACTCTCGAAATATGAATTGAGGCAAAAATCCAGACAATGCTTTAAACCTGCTGTTAATGAGGTTGGGCCACAAGGCGGCAGTGGAACAAGCCAAAAACACATAATTTATGTATTTTCACCTTATAAAGTTGTTATGGCCAGTGTGTTAGCAAACAGCGGACATTCATGTTAATATTGCAGAGATTTCACCCCCAGGCTTTCCTGAGTTTCAGATTAACAAGAATGGGATGGACAGACACCGTACGGACAACCCGTAAACATAGTGGCTTCGGTTGCGGCTGTTGACGGCGTGAAAGCATAAAAATCTTACATATGTATCGGATCAATAAGCCTATTGGAACTGTTGCCATAAGTTAAAGAAGCACTCTGGTTGTTCATCATTCACTCTGAATCCTATTTACAGCAATGAGGAGTCTACAGGGCTCGGCAGCAGGTGATTATAACCCTCAACAATTTCTTCAGGAAAATAATCATCTTTCGCCAAAGCAACAAAGTAAGTTCTGAGACCACAGCATCCAAACTCTTGCTGTGATCTCACTGATAATATCAGAATATGTCAATCACCCTTCTGCTTCTGACAAACTAACTTAAGGTAAAGGTCTGACCTGAGAGAGCCACTCCTCGTCCTCGTGACCACTGTGGTCCGACGCCAGGCTGTCTGACGACTCGTGACGGGTGATTGGGCCTGGGCTTCCTGGGGGCATCGCTGAGAGAACACACATACAAAAACACACACGATTATATGACATTATACCCAATGATGACATTTGATATTTTAAAGCTTACAATATGTTGTGCCAATGTCCAATATCATCATAGTTTTCAAGCAGAAAAAAATGTCTCTATATTGAAAGTATTCAATGTTTCATACATAATGGTTTGCTTAAAAAGTGTAACATATTATAATTCACTATTTACATAAATCAGCCTGTGAAGGAAAATGATTACTGACAACTAGTTTATTAAATTGTGTTACAGTTATTAGAGTTTGACTGATATGGTCTTTGACAGCCAATACCAATATATGTAGGCTGAAGTCAGTGGCGGCAATTCTTTTTTATTTTGTGCTCATATATATATATATATATATATATATATATATATTAAGGGTGCTCCGATCAGGATTTTTGAGGCCGATCACCGATCACCGATTGCTGGAAGACGTATCGGCCGATACCGATAACCGATCACCGATCACTTTTATGAACTGAAAATTACGCCATTACATAACAGTCACACATGTTTAGAGAATGTATCAGTAACTGTTTGGCTTTCTGTCCTAGCTCAAAATCTAAAAAATGTCCTTTCAAGGTTCAAGGTTCAAGGAGTCTTTATTATCCCCGAGGGGCAATTCGTTGTGCAGCAATAGAATGCAACATAAACAACACATAGACTATACAGAAAACAAACCCCATCAATAATAGACAAAATAAATACAAACTACACAGACACACACATCTCGCAATGACTTATTTACAAAGCCTATAGCAGCAGGAACAAAAGAGTTTTTATGTCTGTTTGTCCTGCATTTTGGCAGACAGAATCTGCGGCCAGACGGTAACATCTTGTCGCTGTTCAGAGGGTGGGTTATATCAGCCAGGACTGACTGGGCTTTCTTCAGAGTCCTTATCTCATATAGAGAGTTTAAGTCAATCAGGGAGCTTAGGGAAATTTTGCCACACACTTTAGTTTTTTTTTTTTCCCAATCACTGCACATTTCTTCAGCACACACAGTCAGTCACACCGACACCGACACCGACACACACACACACACACACACACACACACACACACACACACACGGCGAAACAGCTGTTTGAGCGGCGCACACACAGACACACACAGTCAGTCACACCGACACACACACACACACACACACCGACACCGACACACACACACACACACGGCGAAACAGCTGTTTGAGCGGCGCCGGAGCTGCTAGCTACACGACTCCGCTCTGCCTTAGCGTTAGCTAACTTTGAAAACTCCTCATCCTCCTTTCTGTGACTAACCTTCAAATGTCTGATGAGGTTGGTGGTGTTGAAATGTCTTTGGAGATTTCCGCCTCGTGGTATTTCCTCGGTACACACGTTGCTAATCGCTAGTGTATTGCCTTTTTCCCAGATAGCAATGAGTCGGCGGAACACCAGCGGTGCTCCAGAGGCAGTAGAAGCGTCAGAATGGTGTAATCACAAACACGTTTCCCGGAGCACCACCGGTGGCAGACGCTTTTAAAAGCAGTAGCCGTCTTCCTACCGCCTTCGTTCCGCGGCCGCGGGCCAACTCCTGTTCTGCCACCGTTCAGACACCTTGTAGAACTGCCAGACCGCTGAATGTAGGGACGCCGCCATTTTGAAAATGTTCTCAGGAGTAGTGCGCTCTTAATACATCCGTGGTAGTGCGTCATCTGATCGGCCTATCTGATCGGCCTTTATGGAGACCACCGATCAAACTATTTAAAGCCATTATCGGCCGATACCGATCGGTGGCCGATCGATCGGAGCACCCTTAATATATATATATATATATATATATATATATATATATATATATATATATATATATATATATATAATATCTTACATTTGATGACTGACTGGACCAAATCTAATTTGTGATGCCAGCCAGATATGAGAGTCCTATTTTGTAAAAAAAACGGTGAGTAAAAGAGAAAGTGTGTGAAAAAGTGTACCGTAAAGTGTGAGAGAGGGAAACAGCGTGCATGCGGGTGCTTGGTATAAAAAGAGAGAGTGACTGAGAGCCAGAGAGACAGAGAGGCCTCTTGCAGGCTTGAATTGAGGGGTGGAGAATGAGGCCTAATGTGTCCTTTCTCTGTCTGCCACCTCAGGGATGGGGTTTGTTTATCACAGGACTGGCTAATAAACTTGTCAAGTCCACATCTGTAGCACAGGAGGTGCTCCTGTCTTTATCCACACAGGCACACACAGGCGCACACACACACACACTAGCAGGCGCGCGCGCACACACACACACACACACACACACACACACACACACACACACACACACACACACACACACACACACACACACACACACACCAGGTGAAAAAATTAAGTTAGGAAGGACTGGGTAGGTAGAGTGAGAAGCCACTGAGGCTGAATAGACCAAATAACTAATGAACAAGCACCACCTACATAAACTTAAACTACAAAGTGTAAAATATTCAAGTTCCAATTATATAAAACAGAGCCAAACAACAAATACTGACATTGGAGGAGCTGGAACCCGAAAATGATTTCTTCTCAATAAAGTACTTAAATTATTACTGCTAGTTAGAGTGTGTGTGAGAGAGAGAGAGAGAGAGAGAGAGAGAAAAACAGGTTTTCATGTCATTTTAAAATGGGAGAAGAACAAAGCCTGTGTTGTGTTACTTATTAAACAAAATCACAACTCCCTTATTTTTTACCCCTGCCCCTACTCAACCCCCCCCTCTCTCTTTTTTTGACCCTTGGGGCCAATAACTGTTCCATAATTAATTATTGATGTTCTGAAGCAGTTGGTGGACTGGCTGGATCAGGTTTCCAGTGGGGAGGGCTTTCAATGACCAGAGTCACAGCCGGGCTCCGGTGTGGGGAGCTAGTGGTCATCCCCACGGGTCAAGCAAAGACACAACCCTCCTTGTGTGTATGTGTGTTTGTATATTTGACTCTTTGACTGTGTGTGTGTGTGTGTGTGTGTGTGTGTGTGTGTGTGTGTGTGTGTGTGTGTGTGTGTGTGTGTGTGTGTGTGTGTGTGTGTGTGTGTGTGTGTGTGTGTGCGTGCGTGCGTGCGTGCGTGCGTGCGTGCGTGCGTGCGTGCGTGCGTGCGTGCGTGCGTGCGTGCGTGCGTGCGTGCGTGTGTGTGTGTGTGTGTGTGTCAGGAGCCAGACTGACCCCGGCAGTTACATTTATATCTACCCATCTTAGTGTCCGGCTAGCCAGCCACTTGGCCTTCTGCTTTTACATGCTCATTACTGGCTCTTAAGAGACAGAATGTCAATGCAATTTCACAGACAGAACATTTTTTAAGTGCAAACTGCACTCAAGAAAGGAGTCTGAATGTAGCCTATGGCTATAGGCACAGTAGAAATGACCGTGTTTCTTTATTGATGGATTTGAAGAAACATCCGAGAATAAGCATAGCATGATGTCATTGCTTACAAATTATCAAAGAGAAATGGGAAAGGATATGCATAATTTCAATAGTAATAATCCACTTTAGACAAATGTGGAAAATGTAGCACATACATTTTGAGATTTTGAAAAAATGCACTGAATGTTTTGACAAATAATAATGCCTTTGTGGCTCTAATTATGCATTGTTGGACAAACAAGAGAAATGTGACTCAGCCTTTGCAGGCCAAACAGTTTGAGTAACAGAGCCATTCATTTTAAGGCTTATCCGATGCCAAAACACAGCAGAGCCATTTATAATATTATGTGACAGGATTTTTACAATTTTGGAAAGTTATCATTGTGATGATTGCTTGGTAAATTATACACTACCCCTCCAAGAATTGCCACCTTCCCGTGGTGGAGGAGTTTGCGTGCCCCTGTGACCCTGGGAGCTGTGTTGTCGGGAGCATTAGCTCCTGGTAGGGTCTCCAAGGTAAAGTGGTCCCAGGGGAGGGGCCAGACTAAGAGCGATTCACTGACCCTATTTGAATTGGAAAAGGAGTTGCAGCACCTCACCCGGAAAAGGGAAACTGGGGCCTCCTTATGGAGTCAGACTGGTGGCCGGGCCTGAAAAATCTACGGAACCGCCACCCTGATTGACGATAAAGGAACCTGTCAATTATGACTGAGGCTTAGCAATGTGTATCCATGGCACTGTGTACAAAATAGACCTGATACCTTGTTTTGGGGTGTTGTCCATGTTTTCTTCTTAAACTTTGACCCTCTCAGTGTGTGTTTACACTTCATGAAACTTAATCGGAACATTTGGTTGTCTAAATATGTCTTGTTCAGCGTTATGCCAACCAACCAAGCTAGCAAGCAATCGCTAGCGTTAGGTGGTAACTTAAAGTTTGTTGATTTTCTGTACTGCCATGCATGCAGATGAATGGTAGCAGTACCCTGAGGTCCGCATTTAACTGCCAGTAAAACTCTGCTAAATGACTTGCTTCAGAAGGAAATCGGCAACTTTCCCCCTTTAGCATTTAGCTAAGCGCAGTGCCATTGCAACCATAAAAAACACTGGCTATCATCCCACCCAGCTCCACCCACTCCTCAAAAGTCATCACATTCAGATGCAAAAAAACAAAAAGGCGACGTCCGTATCGCCAAACTCGAGGCTTCAAAACAACAGTCCACAAACCCATGGGTGACGTCACGGATGCTACGTCCACTATTTTTACAGTCTATGGTTGTATCAGATTGCGGGAGAGGCTACCGGACCAACCTTGTTAACCCAAATGTGTAGTGAGGGTTAACTAAGTACGTCTGGCTGAGCCTCAGCTCACAAGGTCTTCAACTCCCACCTCCAGAAGATTTTTTTGAGCATTACAGGTAAGGTTGGAGAGATGGAATCTGAGTGGGCCATGTTCATTGTGGAGGTGGATGTTAGGATTTGTGGTCGGAGATGGTTGTTGGTGCCTGTCGTAGCGGCAACCTAAGAACTCTCTGGTGGACACCAACGGTTAGGGAGGCCATCAAGCTGAAGAAGGAGGTCTTAGGGAAAACCTACTGGCCGGAATTTAATTAAACTTGGTTGAAGGGTGCCATTGGCTCTAGGGCATGGCCTTGGCAGAGGTCTGCACTCTCCAAGTACCCTTATAGTTCTATATAAATGTTTCATCAATGTGATAAAGAATCTGTATTTCTCAGGTATTTGATCTACTGGATTAGCTAAAAACAGTCTCAACAGAGTCTCATCTGCTTATTTTATCCATAAATAGAGAATGTTTATAGATTTTCTAGAAACATTTTACACTATGATATATATTGATATTTTTCAGCATTTTCCTACATCGCAGAGGAACAGATTTGTTGGTATCACAGTCTTTATTAACTGTGCAGAGAGTGGTGTTTTGCTGTGCTAAAGGCCGGTAGCCAGTGACCTGTTAGCCAAAGCAGTGAAGCAGGGAGTCAGAACAAGAACAAAGGCTGCCTAGGTATTGATGTAGCCCGACCTCCTGGGGCCTTGGGCCAGGGGCCGGACAGGCCGATCTCCAGGGCTAGATAAGGGACTAACAATCTGATAGATCTGGCTGCATGGTGGACAGAGGATAGCTGTCCTGTCTGAGCTGGCTGCTCTGTTCACCTTTATCTCTTCCATTTGTATTTTTTTCAAGATTCATTTTGTTACCCTTATTTTGTTTGTTCGGTCTTTACTTGGACCTGCCGCACTTTGCTACCAGAAATTCCATTTGCTATGCTCCCTCTCGACTGCTCCACCTGTCTCTCTCCTCTTACTTTCCTCTCTTCTCGCTTTCGTCTTTTGAGTATCACTCTGGCAGATAGGTGCTGGCAAACTGACAGACTGGGATAGCTTAGTCATTATATATCATTCAAGGCATATTTGACTGACAGTTCCTTCATTCAGCCAGCGCTACACTTACCCCGTCCTTTCTCTGCTTCTCTTTGATTACTGACCCAGTCATGGCGCAGTGGTTTCTCTTTACCAAACGCCTGATGCTCCAAAGCCTTCATTCTGGCCCCTCTCTCGGAGCAATTAGATCTATTGACGGGGCAACTGTGGCTGGCCTGTCATGGGCCTCAAAGTCCCAAGAGAGCAGCCAAGCCAGCCAGTCAGTCAGTCTCCACAATTAGCACATTATATGACAGGTAGGGAGGGGAGAGCTGCAACCAAAAAGCATAGCCTCTGTTGTTGCCATCATTGCCAGGCTCAAAGGAGCCAGCCAGATATCCAGGTGGTAAATTATTCACCGTTTTGTTTGCTTCAGAGCAACTTTGCGGCGAGGGGAAGAGGTGTTGGGAAACATACTGTGGACAGCTTTGTAAATATCACCCCCACAAAAAATCATATGTGGAAAAAAAACTCTGAAAAGTCTGAATGTAGCTAATGAGGGTGTGAAAACCTCACATTCATCAAAGTACAGACACTGTTATGATAGGGATTAGAGTAGTCATTCTGTTATTACCCAGCTCCAACACCTCTGGCCAAAAGAAAAAGGGCCTATTCACCTACTTGCCTGACAGACAAATTGGTACTTTTGGAGACACAGACAAAAATCCTGTGTTTCCACCTCAGCTATAGATAGAGGATTCCCCAAACACTAAAAACTTGGCTCAATACTGCTTTTATTTAGCCAGACTACAGCATCTCCTCTATTTGTGAGTATACTGTATAATGTGTGTCTCTTTCTTCTTATCTCTTGAAGGCAGTGCTGTATGTTGCTGTCCTCTGCAAGGCTGAGTGCTGCCAGTAGCTGCTACAGATGGACAGGTGGAGATAGTGACCATGAAGTGGCGCCACTGCTGCCTTTTATCATCCCGTCCTGGAGGCTCCGGTCTAGCCTGACCCAGGCCCTTCCTCTCCCCTTCCTATTCCTTTCCCTGCATACTGCATTTTTAATCAGCCTGGGTCATCCAATATAGAGCCACGAGACCAGAGACCATGGACTGTCAATCAAGCACTGCTACCTCTTCGCCGTGTGTCACCTTTTCAGAGACACAATCTGTTTGTTAGCCAATTAGCTGAAGGGGATATGTATATATGTCTTACCCTCATTCTTTGACTCTTTCAGTACTTCTGATTCTTGTCAAATAGTCAAAACCTTCTTGTCTAATTTCCTCTCTTGCTACTTGTTTTCTCTTGTGATGGTTGTATCAGCAATGTAAATGAGACCTAGATAGCACAATTTGTTCTGCAAGTAAGAATTATGTGTCTCTTCAGTTTCTTCTGCAGCAGCATGATCTTTATGCTCAGCAAGAGGCAACTGGACAAGGGGCGTAGGGCTGTGCTGTAATTCATCCTAAGGATAAATCGACTCTTTCTCCTGGATCACTTCTCCGTTGTGCTGCCAAGCCCTGGAGGAAACGGCAGAGGAGAGGGCTAGCAAGGGGGCGAATGCTGAGAAAGGATGTTGAGTTTGTGCCCGGGTGAAAAGCGCATAAATGGAAGGTTACACTCCAAGAAAACTCAGTCGGTGTTGGTGGTGTCTAGGACGCTGACCCGGGGGGAAAATGGCATGAGCACACAAAGTGGGTAGAGGGCTGAACAATTATGTTTATAGCGTCGTGACCTTGCATTGGTTCACACTTGGTTGGTTTGGGGAATAAAGAGACAAGGCGGTTTTATCTGGCTATTGTTAATTGGATGTAAATGTTAATGCAATGAATCTCTCTCATTATGCAGCCAGTTATGCTGCCCATGCTGGCAGAGAGAATGGTGGAATAAGCTGATGTGATGTCCTCATTGCTCTGACACTAGGAGAGACCATTAGCACTAATTTGAGAAAATATCCTACCAGTTAGACCTGGAGCACTGCAGAAGTCAATGGAGACGAGTAGAGAGATTAGGGTAAACACAGCTACCGCTTGCCCTGGAGCAGCCGCAAGAGCTAATTACAGAATTTGTGTGTTTATAATTATGGAGTGAGCTCAAAACTCCAGCATATTCCAGGGGGTGGATTGATTCCGTGTGTGGCCATCCGTGTGGCTTGTGCACTCTGTGCTTTTGCGAATTGGCCTTTCAGAGGGCAACCTAAAGTGCTCACTGCTCTGTACTTGTTATTGAATTAGAGAGTTTAGGGTGTCAGCCAATTGGTCTGAGTGCGGCATCTTATAGCATAGTGCTAGCATGTCCTGAATCCAGCATGTAGTGTGGCCGGCAATGGATGGATTCAAGGTGCAGCACTGAACAGAAAATCTGGGATTACTTCTGACAGGGCTCAGAAGATATGAAATAGTAAAGAAGGTGGAAGTATCTTTCACTGAAGTCTTTGAGAAAGGAAATGCCATAGCTGCTGACCGGAGAGGTCTCTTCTCAGCATGTGGCACCAATAAGAGGCTGAGAACTGGCTTTCAACACAGTCAACATGGAAAATCAGCAGGGAATAGGGGGTCACCCCCTTGACTAATGATGCATACAGTACATACAGAACAAAAATACATGGCTGTGTTAGCCTGCGCGACCAAAACATACAGAGACCTATTTTTCCTATATTTTGATGCATACATGTAATAAACACAATAGTACATGCAGTACAGGCAAATACACCAAGGACATCAATGCTATTGGTATTTAAACTCCCTTTTGTAGCAAATCAATATTTTTTTGGAAATAATACTTCCAAATAATACTTCTAGTTAATTTGACAATGGTGTATTAGGATGAAAGGAAAAAAAATGAACTCCTGAGCATAGCATTTTTATTTAATATTCAATGAAAAAGCTAATAAAAATCTAAAAGCAAAAAAATATTTATCTGACATGGTTGATTTATCTAAAGTTACTAAAGGACTAATCAGAATAAATTGATTCGTATTGGCCTTTATTACTTTCATTGAACTTAAAATACATTCACGTGTACATACGTCGATGAAATGTTACTTTGCATTCTATTTGAACACAACCTTCTAATGTGAAAATGCTTGTTTGTGTAAACCAATGTCTACAAAAAGAAAGATTTGGTTAGCACTTACCAGCCAGAATATACTGATAGTACTGCACCAGGTCTGAGGCCAATACCAAGGGGTGGTTGGAGTTGAATGGTGGCTGCAGCTCATTCCATTGTGGAGTCCTGCTCAAAAAGACAAATCAATTATGAAACAGAGTGTATTAGAGGCAATATTTTCTAGAATAAAATGGTCAACACAGTGTTACAGTACCTGGCTAGAGTCCAGCAGGCCCTTGGACAGGTGATGAGCTCCAAAGGTGTGTCATCGCTAATCTTTTGAGTAATGCTAATTGGCCGAGGCTCCAGGACATGCTCCACCAAGTTACCATAGCAACTGATGATGTACAGTGAGTCGACAACCAACTGCCTGGACTGATCTATGAAGAGGATTGGAAATAATGCAGTGAAAAATACTGCTGCAGCTGCTACTTAAAATGATTATTAAAAAGTGCACTATTGATAATGAGGGAGAAACTGCAGACAGTTAAACATTTGCCATTTACTTTTGAGAAGACATATTTGGACTTTACCAGGATATTGACCCTGCAAAAAAAATACAAAAAGTAACCTTTCTCTCTTTTCATGTTGGGGTTGGTGATGAACCAGGAGCGAGACGAGGCAAAGATGGCGGCCACACAGAACTCTCCTCCACTGGACTTGCTTGGGGAGATCTGAGGGGGCGGCTTAGCTTTGCTTCAGGAGGGAAAAGAGTTCAACGTTGAGAAAAAGTCAAAATTGTACTGCAGAGTCTGGTCTCAAAGGTGCTCCATATGGTGTTTGAGCTCATAGGGCCAAACTACCTGTAATTGACCGGTTAAAATCCTGTAACGAAATAGCACCATGGAGGAAGAAATTGCCAATTCCAAATTTATACCAAATTACAGTTTTGTCAAAATTAGGACCACATTTCCCATAAAAACCCTGTTGTTGAAGAGCAACACACAATAATGTCCCCTTACAAACTGACTTGGTAGCACAAAATGTAAACTACATAAAATATATAGCACCTTTGAGACCAAGATTTAAGTGTGTGTTTGTTCCATGAATGATAACAACCAGAATCTGAGAAGAAGTGATGATTTTTAACAATATACTGTAAGACAAGACATGTAACACCTTGGAGGCAAGTAAATGAAAATTCCACAGCGACATCTCACAACACAAACTTTAAAAAAGTGCTTTGCATGCAAGGAGCTAAGCAAGGGAAATTGAAAATGAATAAAAACATCCACCTAAGCAGCAGAAAATGAGAAAGATATTATTTCTCTGACACAAATGATGTATGAAATATTCAGAAAATAACCCAAATAAGTCAAAGACTTAACAGCATATGCCAGCAAATGTCCACCTGCTCAATTATCCCCAACACACAATTCAGCCACCATTCTCGATCATCTTCCGGTCTGACAAGGAAATGCAGTTTTTGGGTGTTTTTTTCAGCATCAGAGGTTGCTGCTTGGGAGGGATTAATACACCTTTAAGTCACACTGGATGCACAAGATCTAAAGAATCTATGCACCTCACAACAACAGTGTCCAAGCTACCTTATGGCTGCATCACTTTGTGCTGGCCAAAGGAGAGAATTTATTGGGAGTCATTGGATTATTCAGCATGTCAGGACTGTTTAAGAGGAAACAGACATAGAAAGGGTTTTCAGCTGAAATAGGGCTCCCCATATGGTAATGATCAGAGAACAGTAGCGAGGTCTGGTATTATTGTCCGGCCTTATAACCAACCTGGACAGTAAAACGTGGTCACAGCAGATCAGGCATGAGGTGGGCTAAGCGCTTGAAGACTCACGGTGGTGTCACACACTCCCAGAGGGATGCTTAACCTTGACCTTTGGAAACCACACTTCACCTCTGTCTACACTCACTAAAAAAAAAGAAATTGATGCAGAATTTTGTTCTGGGTTTTCCATGCCATTGTACGGCATCGGTGCAGCGTCTCAGGGCCCTATTTTAACGATACAATTAGGAACGCGCTGTTAAAATAACAATCAAATGCTGCGTTATTGACTTTAGACCAGGTTTCTGGTCTTCTGGTGACCAGGTTCTGCTGCCTTAAGATAGCAATACGCCAAGAATTCACCTGAACACACCTCCCTGTAAGACCAGACCTGGGCAAAGGTGCATTTACTATTTAAACGACGTGGGCGCTGGACAGTCTTAAAAAAAGCAACGACACTTGCGTCAGGCTTTGCGCCGCGAGGTGCCGGGTGCAAGATAGGGCCCTAAGTGTTTTAGCGCCGCACCTTAGGTCTACGATCTTTAAATCAAGTTTTACGATATATATTTTATTTGTTTATTCTGTGATGTTTAGGTATGTAGATCTTTTAAAAGACATGTTTATGTTGAAAAACATATACATATACAAGTAGTTATGTATCTCATTGTACGTTTGCCCACTTATGGACAATATCTGCAAAAACAGATATCGGAATAGTTCGAAACTGTGTTTTTTTAGAAGGAATATTCAAAAGTCATTTTTGGCCAATTTTGTCAGCCCTATCATGTTTTGGAATGAGAAGATGAGATGAAGATATGTGTGCTCTTGACTTTCGTTGATTGCTTGCTTTTCTCACTTCTATTTTTCTTCTTTGTGCACTGATTCGCTTAACAGCCAATCGGAGGGATTTCTCTCACACACAGCTACGGCGTCAATTCAACATGCGGACTAGGCGGCCGAATTAAAGCCGACAAAGGCCGACTAGTTCCAACAGTTCAGGACACACCGCAAAAACTAGTGCGACGAGTCGATGGCTGACTGTCAGGTTGAATTGTATTTCTAGGTATTTCTAAGTAATAAGCATGAATTTTGATTTATGATGTTTTTGTTTTTTAATCTTTAATCAATGTATTTATTTTAGCTTAATTTTCACAGATGCACAACTGTTAAACATGAAATCTCAAACACTTTACACAAAGAAAACAACCATAAAAATAAAAACTGCAGCATTAACTTTCATTGTCTGCAGGTGGCGCAAGTGTTAAAATCGCAGTGTCGGCAGCATTTACACGTCTACATCAGCAGGTCTAAACTGCTGCTGCTATTACTTTGCTAATGTATCCTATAGGAGGTGTTATAGAATGATCTTACAATGACCGAATAACCCTCCACTGTGGAAGGTGTGCAGCCTGCAACAAAAAATCCATACCTTATTGATACGTCTGCCTCAGAGTAAGCTGAGTGTAAAACTAAAACAATGTAATACAACGTAGTAAAGTTTGTGGTTCAACAGTTATGCTTGTAGGGGCAGAGGGTGTGACCAGTAGTTCAACTAACTTTCACAGTACTAGGTGCTGAAAGCTGTTGCTGGTAAAAAAATATCTTTCTGTTACCTCCCTTCAGACTGCCAACACCTCATAAATTACTCTCTGGATGCAATGGGATGTTGATGTCTTTGTTTGGCCAATACTGTGTGCAAGAGGGATCAGGATATAGGAAGTGGTGAAGGTAGTCATAAGAAAGGCCTCAATACAAGTTTCATAGCTTGTATTTATTAGTGCTGGGTCAAGGGGAGAAGGCTGAATAACCAAATATCCACAGTAAGCCTAGTCTGTGAAAGGCAGATGGATAGGGAGATAAAGTCACACGCAGGATATTGCGTTGGCTAACTCCAGAGTGCCCTTGTCTTCTCTTCCTCAGGCCTATTAATTTAACAAACAGGTCCAGTTGACTATCCACTAGCTATGAGGGAGCGTTTCCATTACTGCAGTTTTCCCCTAAGCATGTCCCCCTTTTTTTGCCTTTTAATCTCAACAATCCCGGACTAGAGTAAGGCAAATTAAAAGGAAAATGCAGTGGGAAAGATGAAAATAGACATAAACCTATAAGATATGTATTAACTTTCAAGAACTGTAATCCATTTAAGTTAAACTGGTTTTACAAATGTTTAATGGCAAGGCAATATGAGAAACAAGGGATCTGTTGTTCACAAGACACCATATGGCTTCTGTTCATTGCTCAAGAGAAGGAACAGTAGCCTATTCCCGACTTTGACTGTGTGGTCCTGCAAAGATGAAGTTCTGTTTTGGTGAGGTGTTTAATTGCCGAAAAACACTGGCGTTCCATCTCTCCCATTGCTGGAAAATATGTTAAACTCTCAAAGGCCCTGTGGTTCACTGGTTTCAATAACCCAGGCGACACAAATCCTATTTCAGAGCAAGCTCATGTTGGTTTTCAAGGGTGAGAGCTTGGGGCTGACAAATATACCGCAGAGTAACATACACTGTGTACTAGAAGATACTCTAACCTCCTCATAGTCTTCATGTTTACTTTGGACGTAAATGAAAGTGAAGTGAATAAATGAAGGAAAAACATTGTTTAAATCTGAAATGGTTTTCTTGATGGAAGAATGACAAATCAGCAAGAAAGGACTTAGGTGGCACAGTCATTATTATTTGGAGCCATTGGGGTTGCAACCACATATACTGACCTCACACACCTATATGTAGCAAGCTATAACACTGGCTCTCCACTGTGGTCTCATAGCTGATGAGCTACATTTGGGCCTCTTTGAAGAGGCCTCAGCCAGCGCCGAGCCTGCCAACAGGACCAAAGATCACAGATGCAGTGACCACTAACGTTTATTCATCTGTGTTTTAAATCATCCCTTTCTTCTTGATCTCACTTGAAGTGGCTTAAAAGTGTTGAGGTTTCTGCCCTTATGTCGGAGAGGCACAGCTCCAGCAGAAAAGGGCTTAATTCTGCTCTCCATATGGAGGACAGAAACCAGGTTTTGGAATGAACCAGTGGTAAGGTAGTGGGTTGGCCAATGGCACCACGTTACAAAAAACATAACCTGATATCAATAAACTATGAAACCTACTAAAACATCAATAAACAAATGGCAAATCTATTTTTTTCTTCCTCTACAAGATTTTTTTTGTACAATTGCCCTTTAGCAGGGAGTGGAATCCATTTTCTTGCAACTTTAATTCATTGAAGACTACTCATGTCATTTCTACTTTTAATTTAACAAATGAGGACTCTTGACTGAGCTAATAGCTTTTCCTCAAGGGCATAATTCAATCTGCGACAGCAACCATCAAAGTCCCTTTGCATTACTATGCCCTGGGCTAACGTGAGGCGCCTCTGAGGGGGTATGGAAGTCCAGAGGCAGCTTCCATTTATTTTCTGGGGCCCTGCAAGTAAACAAATATAATAGATCCTACTTAAACTGGCCATCCAGTGAAAAAGAGCTGTATGGCTGTCGTTGCACTGATTGTGGACCATATGGTTAATTCAAATCAGAAAAGGAGCCGGTATTAAGACTGCAACCAAGAAGGGAGAGAAAGACAGAAGAGAGGAAGAGAGAGAGGGCAGTCATGTAGAGGACACATCCTTCAACGTCACATTTATTATTTTACAACAGCCCTTGGAAAAGAGGCAGCCTTGGGGCTGTGTCGAACACACAGCACTAATGACAACCACTGGGGAAACTCAGTGAACATTGGAGAGTGGCCATCACCGTGGAAACTAGGACTTTTTTTCTGTGCCTATTCCTGATACTTCACCTGTGCCACACTAGATATGTAAGTCTTTGGAGTCAGATTGTGCAAATAATATTGGTGTATGCCCATGTATTTGGTCAGAAGGTTGGAGTCTCACACAACAAAATACAGTCGTTAAAAATACATGCTGAGAACATGAAATGGAAATTCGAGAAGGCATGATACAGTTCATGGTATCCTGGAAAAATAAATTAAATGAGGGCTAACCTCTGGGTAAGCAGATCTTGGCGAATGGGCTGTCATAGCTCACGTCTCAAGACATACACTATTAGAGAAACAATATAGGTCTAACTAGCTCAAATTTGAGCGGAAGTCGGTTACTGTGAGGGTCAAGATTCCGATGCTAATGATGTGTACCTTTGAAAAGTATATGCTCTGAATTCACTAAGGGCCTAGATTAAGCGTGAGGTGGATGAAGACAGAAAGAAAAAAGCTTCAATTAAAAAGTATGAGTGACTGCCCACAACAAAAGACGAAACCCAAGACTTGGGGAAGGCACCACATGCTATTCATTTTCTTAAGTGAATGGAGTCAACAGGGAGGAGCTGGAGAGCAGGGAGCCGGGAAGGGAAAAGTTCACTTCACTGAGCCACTCAATCATCTCTCCATAAGTGACTCTGTCATAATGGGGCTGATTTTAAAAGCTTGCAAGCATCTGATTTCACAAGACAGCGTTGAAAAGAGACTTGGCTTTAGCCCCCTGCAAGAAAACGTTCCTTGAATAGGAAGATACCGTGCCCTTCAACATTTGAATTTCAGTGAAGGGCATTCAAAAATTAAGTTTAACTCAAACTTCAAACGTGAAAGTAAGTAATTTTCAGGTTATTAGCCTTAAAATCAGATTCAATTGCCTTTTTATTTTATTTAATTCATTATTCAGTCTGACAGTGTTTTCTGGCTGGGAGGGGTAGTCATTTTATCATGACAAATCAGTAGCAAGTGATCTGTCTCGCTAATGTCATTTTTAGTCAATTTTGAAGCTGTGTTAGTGGTTTCTAAGAGCAGTTTTGAATTGAATTCTTTGTGTAACCCGACTTAAAACAATCTTTACAGCATGGGTAATGCAAGTATGGATAGGGGACCATGCTTCTCGATGATTGAGGACCAGAAGTCTAGAAGCAAAGGCCAAAACTGTTTTGTTGGCATCGAGGACACTAAAGGCTCCCCGTTGCTGGATACAGCCCACCGTTCCCTAGCTCCCAAGCCCAAACTAGGACCTCCTCCGTGCCCAATGATTGTCAAGGTCCACCACTTTCAGGCTAAACAACAACTTCGGCTTGCGAGGGAAAAAGCCCTACTGAGCTTCCGTGGCCACCCGGTGTGCAGCGCTATCTCCCCATCACAAATTATTTAGTTCTTATTAACTAACCAGAAAACACGCCTTTAGTCCTTTGCAAAGTACATCACTAACATTTCTATATCCACACAGACACTGTTCACATTTTTACCAGAATATGACAAAGCACAATTACTGCGTGCAAACACACATCCAGCAGATTTCTTTTATTTTTTATAACAGAATCGTGTTAAAAGAAAAATTTGAAAAGAAAATTTGAACAACGCGTTTTACACAAAGGCGTTTTTCTTAGAAAAACATCATTGAAGGTCTAAACAGAGAGAAAGAAAAAGACAAGAAGTCAGAGATGTCATTTTCTAGAGGGTGGCTCTAGTGGGCGGTTTCGAAGAAACCACATGGCAACCAAACAACAAGTGCTATGGCATTGCCCTACAGTACGTCCCCTAGACTACCACCTATGATACAGACCTAAAGCATCCAGGTTTTTTTGTTTGCCATCCTTTCCTATAAAAGACGTTTGTTCACTTCAGTACTGTAGTTGCTTTAAGACAAAATGTTGAATCATCCTACTACAAAAGCTCAACATACACAGAAAAAAAAGTTTGCAAAAAACTAAAAAAAAAAGCACAAAAAAAAAAGGATGAGAAAATGTCAAACACTCCTCTTTGGGATTTCCCCCCCTTGAGGAATGACTGCACAGACTCTGTAGAATGTGTTGAAAATATACCAGGAGACAAATGAGAGGTAAAGGAGGTGGTGTGCTGTGGCGGAGTATTCAGTTGCATGCTGCCGAGGGAGCCAAGGGGGGAGAAGCAAAACTCACCATGGAGTTTTAATGGCAAAACATCCCGCCCCAAAGAGGTAGGGTCTTCATGAGACGGAGGGGTGAGGGGTGGGGTGGGGGGGAAGGGGGGTGGGGGGGAGGGGGATACAGAGATAGACGGAAAAAGCATTATTAAACTAGCACACTTGAGCAAACACACGTTTCAAATTACATACTTTTTGACGTGTCTGTTTAAGTGCACAACACATATGAGGCAGGAAACAGAATGTCTGTGCGCTAAGATGGATTTGAGAACCTGCGGGATGGCTTGATGATTCATCTGCTCAAGCTGCTCTGTAAAGTGTGATACCATATATTTGGCAGATGCAGCATGTCTACAGACTTTGTTTTTTTTCCTTCAGACATCTGTCATGTTTTTCTTCTCCCTTAACTTTAAAGGGATTGGGTACATGTGCAGAAACATGTAGGTCTGAATCCAACCGTGTAAATACGACAGAAAAACGATGGGAAACAGTTCTGTTGAGATAGAGGAAGTTTAAGTATGAAGAGTTTATCCAATTTGTATAACAACTGGGGACACCAATAAAACTAACAGCACTCAGGCATTGTGAAGACAAGAAGATGTGTGTTTGCATGCAACTTCTTTTTTTAGTGTGAGTGTGTATTTATGGCCGTGCATTGTCTTTTGAATATGCGTGTGGGCAAATGTGTGTTTACTGTGATTATGTTAACAAGTACCCAGTGCGTGTGTGTGTGTGTGTGTGTAAGAGTCATTCAGAGTGTAGTGTCTTTTTCAGGGTGTATTTCTGTCTATCTGTCAGTATGTGCATGTTTCTAATGTTTACAAGACATTAGGAGTGGGAGTGTGTTCCTGTGTTTATTCTGCATGTCCAGAGATAGTGACAGAGCTCCGTAAACAGTTTACAGTAAATAAGCCTTTTCCCTACAGCAATAAAGGTCCGATGAGACTGAACTCTGTCCCCGCCAGCCAACCTCCCCCAGTCATGAAAAACAGAATCTCCAGCCAACCAAAGTACTCTGCAGCACTTCTTTATTTTATCGCTTTCGCTGCATCCGCCTGGGCCCTCCCAATGATAGCACAGTCTTCAATTAGTCTTGGTACATGGATGTGTAGAAAAATGTTCCTCTGGGAGACAGGGAGCAACAATTTGCCCTGGAATGTCTTACTCCTGGAGTGCAAGTTGAGAAATGAGAATACTGGTTGGTGTAACGGAGGCCCCTGGTAAACTGCCACTTATCAAAGAGTTGCAGAGGGGGGTGGACAGTCTGTACCGTCTACCCTCCGCTGAGCCTATCGAACCTGCTGAGCCCCCCCACTCTGGGCCTCCAGCTGGGTAAATGGATGGATTCTAATGGCAGAGTGATGGACAAATGGGGTGAGATCTCCATGGGGGTAGCAAAGGCCAAATAGGCTTTGGGATTTACAAGAAGCCACTTTGAATTTCTCCCTCCTTGTACAACAGAAACTGAAAAGTTTAAATTTGAATGAATATATATTTACAGTAGAATTACTGTACTTTGAACATGGGAGACAACTTGAACAAAATGCTAAAAATAAAAATATCATCAGTATTAATATATATATAAAATATATGCAGTGCTACAAAACACTTTCACCCATTAACATTAAAACAATTTACTTTTTGTTGCTCTGTAAAAAACTGATAAACACTCAAGCTTAACAGCTACTACACCTTCCACACCAGGCTGTAAAGGGTCAAGGGTCAGCTGAGAAATGATTGTCTCATGTCAAACAGCTTGTGCACTAAAAGCACCTTCAGGTCAGGTTTGGAACCTTGCTGGTTAATCAGGGAAATTAGGTCAAGGGGTGACCAGCGAATAACTTTTCTGACGTTTGTTGTGACTTGGTGTCCCCTGAGAGCTAGTGAATCGCGGCTGCACCCAGATCGTGGTTGCGTCTGCTGCCATGGTACTGCTTGACGCCCACTGCTACTATTCTTATTATTAGTCATATTTCTATTATTATTAATTACTGCTATTATTGCTGCTATTAATATTATTATATTATATCCACTGCTACTGTAATTATTATTATTAGTACAATATATTTTGGTAACCCTGTATTATAACCATCACAAATAGATGGTAAATTGATAGATAATTAATCTTGATGATTACCAAATGATTTGTCAACCTTCAAGAAATCGTTTTCAAATGTCAATAAACATTATTTGGATGGCTATTATAAAGTTGCAACAGATGATTATAATATCTATCTATCTATCTATCTATCTATCTATCAACCACATTCTCTGAGTTTTCAAAAAAAGAAAAATATTCAAAAATAAAAGAACTACACCAGCTACACAAAACTTAAATAAATTGTGTTCACCTATGACAATCATTAATAATTGCTGTAAACCACATAGTGATGTTAAATTGAAAAGCATAGCATTTAAGGTTTAGTTTGAATCAGAATATCAAATTGCACACTGTTAACACTAAAACTGTCCAGATGTTGAGCTGAAAGTTAACAGTTTGCGATAAACAAAGGATTGGTGGAGAAGAGTCCCACAAAGGTCAGTGGCATGTTGGGAAACATGATTTAACCATGGGTCAGTGGAGTAAAAGGGGAGTAAACTTGTGAGTGGATGCGTTACTGAGAAGAGGCAGAGAAAGAGGAAGGAGAAAGAGGGGAAAAGAGCGAGCGTAATCGACCTGTGAGGGCGGCGACCCCACTCCCAGAGAATAATCGTTCACACATTCATCTCTTAACCCATTGGCCCTAATAGCAGCTCCGCCTGGGCCATTAAAAGGGGAGGAAAGTGAGGTGATTTGTACAAATGGTTTAGTGTTGCTGCCATGGGATGTTGGGCATTGCATTCTTAAAGCCCCTTTCTATCTCCGCTCTCAGTGAGGCTCTGTAAGACAATGCACTGGGCTGGCTCAGACAAACGTATTACAGTAATCTGAGGGCACATCTGCAGCAGGTCACAGGGTCTCACTTATTCTCTTGCTGCTGCCTTTCTCGTTACCTTGCCTGCACTCCATCTGCATTTGCTTGAAAATGTCATCAGCGGGATTTGGTCAAGGGTGGTGTTTTGTTTTGTGTGTGACAATCTTTCCACTTGGATTTTCATTTGTCTGTATTAAAGTCAGACAGTGAGTAGATGGGATAAGTGTGCAATAGTTTGTCTGCCTACAAATCCCACATGTATTAGTCTCACGCATTTTGACAAGTTAAATCCTCATACAAGTCTGGTGACTGTAGGGACAAATACACTTTTGGAGCTGACTGAATAGTTCTCTCTTAATCTTTTTCACAGATTAAGTTCCGCCAGTGACATTTCACCAAGAGAGAATCTTTTGATTTTGTGACGAATGTCTTTTTCTACCTTGGGATTTAATTAATCTGGGGCCAACCTTCTACCAAATTTGGCTGACATGAAACAAGAGGCCGAGTCAGAGCAAACACTCCTCTCCTTGTTCGGGACTCTCTGAAGACTTTGAGGACTAGCAGAAGCTTGGCTGTGCTCCTCCACTCCCTGACCTGGCCTCGTCTGGAGGGGGGTTATCAGGCGGATGCTGAGACACATCCGACTCTACCTCCCTTCGACAGGGGAAAAAACACCAAAATCTAAATTACCAGAGGAGGGGACTCTGCATGAACTTGTTGAGGTTTTCTTTGATGTAAGAAATGTGAGGCAACGGAAGACAAACAGCAGCATTTTTACACATTGGTGGTCTATAGGCATGCCAGGGTCATTTCAGTGAGCCTGGTCACATAAAGGGGGTAACATCTTCATCAACTTGTCTATCTGAGTGTGTGTGTGTGTGTGTGTGTGTGTGTGTGTGTGTGTGTGTGTGTGTGTGTGTGTGTGTGTGTGTGTGTGTGTGTGTGTGTGTGTGTGCGTGCGTGCGTGCGTGCGTGCGCGTCAGTCACGGCACAGCGCACACAAAGCCTGGTAGGGAATGTAGGTTAAGCAGCTGGTGTGTTCCTCTGCTGCCCTGCCAACAGGAATCTGCCCATACAGGTGTAAATACAGCTGCTGGACGCTCCCCACACACCCCCCCCCCCCCCCCCCCCGCCCCCCAACCCACCGACCCACCCACCCACCCACCCACCCACACACACACACACGCTAAGTAAAGCAACAGGTTTGGCCCCTAGAGTGGGGGGTGATATCATATGCTTTCACGCTATACTTGCACAGGAGTGCCCAGGCACCATCTGTCTGTCTGTGCAGCCTCTGTCTTTTGTGTGTGTGTGTGTGTGTGTGTGTGTGTGTGTGTGTGTGTGTGTGTGTGTGTGTGTGTGTGTGTGTGTGTGTGTGTGTGTGTGTGTGTGTGTGTGTGTGTGTGTGTGTGTGTGTGTGTGTGTGTGTGTGTGTGTGTGTGTGTGTGTGTGTGCGCGCGTGTGTTTTTGGTGTATTGGTGCAGCCGTGTGCATGCAGGAGCAGGCCTCACAGCTGCATGTCCTGATGCATTAATACTGACGCCTCCTCTGGCCTGGATGGATGGATGGAGGAGTACTGAGGCTGCCTACCAGGCCTGATAATGTCCAACAGAGCCAGCATAGCTGTGTGAGGTGTTTCACTAAGTATAATGGGTGAAAAATGTGGAATATTTGTAGATCTCTTACACAAATAGATGGTTTGAAGTTTAAAGGATAAAGCTGGCTATATCTTTTATTGTTCATATTGTCAAGAAATCCCATGAAAACATCCAAACAAAATATGAATATACCTTACTAACAAGTATTGTGCGTGTTGATATATCTTAATCCTCTGTGCCATATAGCTCCATTATTGTCCAAAAACTAATAAAAAATACATCAATGAGCCAAACACTTGCACTGGGTAACATGTTACTTCATTACCATGAACACACAGACTGCAAATTATTTTTGACCCAGTCCCACATGCATACACCGTCATTTGAAATGATTCAACTTTTAGTAAGATCACGGAAGCTTTTACATTCACTGTTCTGAACAGCAAATGACAGTCTAACAGCGCCCTGTAGGTCTTTTCAAGGAAAGATTACTTTCTCTTTACTTTACTCAGATTCATGTATTATAAAATACATTGCTTTGGTAAACACGGGTCTAATATTGCCACTAGAATCGAAAGTTTTAAAACAATAAACTGCCCCATATTTCACAGCGATTACTAAACTGCATGCTTGACAAGGAATATCTTGGAGAAAGAAAAGAAAAAAAGCACTTGGCATCAGTAAAACAAAAAAACTAAAAATAATTACTGCTTACCACCAAAGATGGAGGCAAAGTAATAAAAGTACATAGCAGTGGCAGCTTAGTGCCAAAGAAGTAAAAATAATACAATCATTGTAGAAATGAGTGATTAGCCATTAAAATTGACGCATAAGAAAAAGTATTAAGTCAACAAAAATAAAAGCGAGAGTGAGAGCCTAGTATAGGATGGAGACAATAAAAAATAGACATAATACAAATAAAATAAAAACATTCTTTCACATGATCACATATTTAAAAAAAATACATCAATAAACATTATTTGAATGGCAAAGTTGCAATGGATGATTATAATATCTATCTACCTATCTATCTATCTACCTATCTATCTATCTACCTATCTATCTACCTATCTATCTCTCTATCACAGATTTTTTTAAAGGGTTAAGAAAACAACGATTTTATTGAGCATAGCAACTGAAAACTATAGGTGAACACAAGCAACCTAAAAATCTCTTACTGAAGGTGAATAAGGACATATTTAACTTTAACCATTGAAATCATTTTGAGAATCTCACATCGAGTTTAAATATTACCGCTAAACAACTGCTAAACCGAATGCAAACCACCAGTACCAGGACATAACACATAAACCAAAGTAGGCCACCGCAGTAGCCCATAAGCAATAATATATTTCACAAAGCAAATTAACTTTGCAAGTCATCTTAATGATTTGGGAAATGGCCTGATGTTGTTCACGTTGACCGCAGGATCAGGTCTCTATTTTCATCCTCAAAGCTAACTTATCAAATATCACGGGGGAATAAATCCCTCACCGTCTGTTTGAATCATTATAGCATTTCCCATTCAAACAGGGCATGAAAATTACATTTAAATGAAAATATTAAAATCTGCCCATATTTGTGAAGCCACCTGTACTGTATGTAAATGCACTTAGCAAAGGCCTGTAGTGCTGATGGTCTTAAAACTACATAATTGCAATGCATGGCAAAGATCCAGGTGAAGAAGAAAAAAACAAGGACAGAGTTGCATGAGAGCAGAGCTGTCTTACTTTTCAAACTGAACATTCAATACTCGAAGCTAGCAGGGTTACACTGCATTTAATATGACTTGAATATGATTTTAAAAATGATTGGCAAGGTTTTATTTCTGTTCTTGATTTGCACAATGTGTTTTATCTGCTTTCCAAACAGCCCACAGACCAGACTCGCATGCGTGTTCTGCTTCATTACCCTATGCAAAAAAGTGGTGGCCTGAGACAAAAGAAGTCCATGAGCATCAGCTGGATGTGAGAGGAAAAGCTTTGGCCTACACAAGGCCACTGTTGACACAATACAGTGTTTTTACAATGTGATTAATGGGAAAAGACAGCAAATCACAGACTGAAGTGAAGGATGTAATGCAGTGTGATTTAAATTTGTGTCTCAACAGTCGCCAAACTGTAAATTTAGTTTTGTTTGTGAGGTTGCCAATAAGCCTTTTACACTCACCCCCTCTGGAGACATTACATGTTAAGAGTTTCAGTTGTATACTCTGTGGTGCATTGTACCTGGATTGTTTTTTTGTTTTTGTTTTTTACAAAAGAGAGTTCTTCTTGTAAACAACCACAGTGACTAAAAGATGAGTCTAATGTATCAATACATACATAAAAGTTACACATTCATGTAACCTTTCATAGCACCACTGGCATTGAAAGCTCTAGATAGAGTTCATATCCTGCAGATGGAAAATAAAAAGTGGGAGGTAAAATGTTAAAGCCAAAGGCAGCTGGTGTGAGGAATCCCAGATTCAGAGAATAACATTCATTCTGAAAGCTTTTTTCTGATTTGTAGTGCATATTCTTTTCTAATGTATTTTCATAGAACATAAACAAGGAAATACTTTATTTAACCTCTTATGTAGCATCTGTAAGCAATTAATACATAGGTTATAACCCAGCATAACACAATATAGAGTAGTTTTAGGCAGATATAAGGGCATTTATTAATTTATTATTAATAAAATATTTGTCAACAACTCCTGCTGTGAAGTATCTGTAACTGGTGTATAAACAAATAATGAATGACTGACAATATAACACAGTTGTACATAGAAAAGATTAACATTTTATATTATTTTCTATACATGTTTATATTTATAAGATATATAGTATGTGTTCATTATATTTAATATTTTTTCATAAATACTAGATAATTATGCATGATAGATTCATTTTCATAATAGACTTGTTCCCTCTCCATGACAACTGAGCAAATTAAAATCCACTGAGGAAGGCAATGAGAAGAGGCTGAAAGCTCCAGGAGAAATCTGGTAAGTGGACTTTGAGGTAAGAATCTTTTGTTTATTATTCCCAAGCTCTTCTTCAAGCTCAACAGGTCTTCATGAGTTTAGAGCACATTTATAGATAGTTTTAACCTGGCTGTGAATGATGTGTACATGTATATAAACTGTTAATAAATATGATCACAGCTATAACTGTCCAGACACTTTAAAGGAGAAGTTATAATATAACATATGACACTGCAAACTGTTATTTATTGTGTACACCGCTTGACCTGGGTAACGAATTTCGTTCATTCAAATCTTAACATGTTTGGATGACTACACTAAACTGCAACTGAAAGTACAATAATTGACGTACATAACACAATAAGCACTTGAATGATATCCTTATCTCTGCTTGCAGCTACATTATAGTGTGTTATAATAAAGTATTGAGTGTTTACATAAAATGGCTTATAAACGCTCAATACAGTATGGGGGTTAAAATGAATTGTTACCTACCATATATCTACGTCAACGGAATACTACCAAGAATACCAGTGCTGTGATATGTCCCACTGAGTTATGGACTCTGTGATGGAATAGTTGTATACTGTTGCTGTGTAATACACATCTTAAACTGAGGTGTGTGTGTGTGTGTGTGTGTGTGTGTGTGTGTGTGTGTGTGTGTGTGTGTGTGTGTGTGTGTGTGTGTGTGTGTGTGTGTGTGTGTGTGTGTGTGTTGTGTGTGTGTGTGTGTGTGTGTGTGCTACCTACCCTGTGCGTTTGGTGATGGTGCCCAGGGTCATGGGCTGTTTGATCTGAGCCAGAGGCAGCACCACAGTGAGGCTGGGCAGCGGGGACAGTCGCGGGTTCCCCATGTTGTTATTGGTGAAGTTGTTGTATGAATCCTGGCTGCTCAGCTTGGCTGGAAACAAAATAGAAATGCAGGGTTATTAAAAGCGTTTTCAGTACTAGATGTTCCCTGGATAGCAAGGACAAATATGTTAATCAAGAGCCTTCCCATGTAATAGCTGCAGTATACTGAGAATTACATTGTGAATGCTGGTACAACTTTGTATACATAATTCATTTTCAGTGCTTTACAGATGCTAATTGTCAACATTGGTCAGTTTGAATTAAATTAAAAATTCACTCGTTCATTTTCTCGTCACTCACTTCAAATTGCATTCAGCAGCCGACCAGAAGGCAGAAAGTTTACAAAACTGAAACACCTTGTCTATATTCATCATTATGTTTTTCACACACACACACACACACACACACACACACACACACACACACACACACACACACACACACACACACACACACACACACACACACACACACACACACACACACACACACACACACAATGATTGGAGATAACCATAAACCGCAACGCCCAAGCACATTTTCTAGTGAACATTAACATGAGGGAAGACAGCTTTGACATATTGTACATGTACCAGTTAGATATTTGATTACATCCAACTTTTTCTGAAGCCCTTGAATCAGGACGACCTCCTGGTCAGCAGACATGTTTTATGACAAATAATACTAATACTAATTTCATGCTTTTTGCTACATTGTGACAACAATTAACCTTAATTATCAATTTGGTTTTACTGGAACTAGTTTCTACTGAAGAAACAATCCCTACAAAAACTGGTTTTGTGGACACCGTTTGTTAGAAGGCTGTTGCTGTTAAACTTCTGTAATTCATTTTTAAATGCTGTGAAAATCACAACCATGGTTCCATTTAACGCAATTGTACTGGGGTGGAGGCACAAATCTCAGAGGATTTCATTTCTATACCTGGACAAATAAAACCATAACTACCTGCAGTATGACAATATGGGTTTGTTTTGTAGTTTTGCTAAGGTGACCCTACAATGGGAAAAGAAACAGTCACACACAACAGTTACATAGAAACATTACACTATAGGGGATAATAAATGTGGATTATAAAACAAATATGTTCCTGTAATCCTGTGACAATAGCTACAACAACAAAAGTGTATCCTGCTGATTCAGTGGGCAGCCCAAGGAAAATTCCAAGTTCAAGTGCTTTCAAAAGGAATAAAGAGCAAACCTGTGGGTGCACCACAATACGCTCGCTGAATGTCGTCGTTCCATTTGTTGCCTTAATAGATGAATGACAGCCGCGTAACATAAAGGAATGAAAAGGAGGGAGAGGGGGGCGCGGAGACAAAGAAAACAAGGCGGACATCAAAGGTTATAATAAAGGTAGAGGAGGAGAGTGCCTTGTCATTATTTGGAAGGAGCGATCAAGAGGAGGCTGAATGCGAGCGGAAAGGGACTGCTTAGTGTTTTGGTCCAGTCTTTTAGATCATTAACATGTAGCTCTGAGTTTCATTAGTCCTGCCAAACCTCCGCTTTGTGTTCCTCTAAAGGGCTTCTTTTAGACCTCCGCTGGCCAACAATGCTGCCTGACCTTCGTGGGGGGGGAGGAGACCATTACACAAACCCGTCCTTCATTTCCTTCTGCTCCTCTCTTGGTAAGGTAGAGGTCGGTACCAGGGCAGCTCCTGAAAGCCCTTCACATTTCAAAAGTGCTACACCCCCAGAGCCTGGGCAGCCACCTTTTGTGTTGAGGGGAGGGGGGCAAACAAGGAGCAGAAAAATCTGTACAGGAAGCAGCCTGAAAAGCCATAATAGTGCTTCAGCTAAGAGGGGAGTAGAGGGTGAGGATTGGGGGTGGGGGCGTCGATGAATTTAGCATCCTCATTTAAAATGAACATTTCACTTTTGCTCCACGGCATTATTTGCTGTCACGCCCCACACCCTTAAAAATAAGCCTCGCTGTGGATTGTAGAACTGGTGTTGGCGGGACAGAGATGAGGGGCGATGATCACTGTTGACCACACAGTCATACGGTGCTGTCAGTCAAGGCCAAGGGGTCCTAAACTGTCATAGCCCCCCCCCCAGTGAACACAAGTTAATGTGGAACGTGTTAAAGACCACGCACCAGCAGAAGACGATACATGAAAAGACAGCTTGGATTGCTGAGAGACAGACAGCAAGGGTGTGTGATGTGCATGTTTGTGTAGGTGTGTATGTGGTGGGGAGTTGTAGACGGAATGAGTAAAAGCATGGAGGGACATTGATCAAGTGAAGGTTTCGCTTCTATCGCGCAAAAGTTTGACTTTTATCAACTTTCATAAAGTCTACATACTAAAATAAGTGTAAAAAGGATTTTTCTTTTCTTTATGCTTGTTAGCGTTTTTTTCTAGAACTGAACAGCTGGACTGCAAAAAAAAAACGCACTGTAAAACATAACATGCTATATACCTGTACAGAAATGTGTTTTTTTGTGTGTTTGTAAAACAGATCATAAATTGATGTTGAAATGTGGTGTAGGGATGATTAAGTTTTTTGTGTTTTTTATTTTTTCATTTTGTTTTAAGTGTTTTCCCATGTTTCACTGTTCCCTTGTTTAGGTTATTGTATGCTGTAATGTAGACAAAATGGCTATGAGTGCTATAATCTAAATCATCATTGATGACATTGCCAACAAATGACGACATTGACTGCTGCGGATAAAGACAGTATAATTATGCAATTATTGTCACTTCCTGTTCTATGATTAGTGCGGACTTACAAATAATAGCATTAGCTAAGAAATGAACCCGCAGCCGCTGCGTCAAGAACAAAGCCTCCGTACATGGGGCGCACACTCTACCAGGTGAGCTACCCAGAAGCCCCTTTGGCACTGTAAAAGAGTTTTGCCAATGCAGTTCTGTGAAATTACACTTCTTGGCTGTTATTTTCATAGAGAGAGTGGTAGAGCAGACGTATGCAAACAACTGATTAAGGGCGTGTCCACATCCACCTATGGCTAACAGTGGGAGTGAAAATCAGGTCAAGTTAATGTGTCCATAATTTAACAAAGATTGACATTTCTAAAACAAAACCATATGTACGCACTTCTTTTATTAATTTTTACTCTTAGAATTGATTTAAAATTCAAGTATTTGAAATTTATTTTTTAGAGATTTTACTGATCACGTTCAGGTCAGTGCAAAAGAGAAACTAAAAACCATAGAGCACAAAATCTGAATATCAAAGAGCTTTTGACATATTTATCACCAGCTGTTATTTTCACTGTACCATCCTTACTGCCTGTACCTATCGTAGAACTGCCACTAACGCTGGAGCCTTGGCTTCAACTTTGAAAACAACTTTGAAATTACCTGTTGAAATGTAACTCTACAGGCTTGTTGCATGTTCCCAACTATTGCTGATGTATCTGGGTATTAATTATAATAAATAAAAACTGAAAGACAAAGTCTTTGCAGAAAAAAAGAAAGAGAAAGCCTACTAGGCTGCTACAAAGAGTAAGGGAGAGAGAGGTAGACAGATGAGAAGTGTCTGGCAGACAGACAGCTCTCGACAGAGGCCATGATTTGATTAATGACCGGGGCGTGATGTGCCCAAGCACTGATACATGACATGCCCATGGAAAGAAGATCTATCAATGCAAATCCAGCTCTGTCGCCGTCGTCCAGAGAAAAACTCTGACCCTGCCAAAAAGTCACACTGTCACCTGACCCTCATCTCCCTTTCTCCCAACCATCCATCCAGCTCTCCATCCATCCATCCGTCCAGCTATCCCTCCCTGTCTCAACAGCATTTGCATTCTCTTCTCGCATTGAGCCTCTCTCTCTCTCTAGCCTTCGCGCTCTTTCTCTCCTCAGCTGCTCCGTGTCACGCTATCTCATGTTTCTCTCCCCTCTTTTAATACCCAATTTGCATCCAATACAAGCAGGACGCTTCCAGTGAGGAGCCGACGTGCGAAAGGACAAGCTCTGAAGACTACGTGTGTCCACACAAACACTGTGTCTTATTTGAATTGTTCTGCCAGAGAGGAGATTTCAGTCAAAGGAAAAGAAAACTCTAGCAGGACTGGAGAGGAACTGGGCTCAGAGACAGCAGGTTAGGCAGGTGATATGTTGAGTGATGCTCTGCGAATTAAGAGAGACCTTGGACCTGAGGATGATATTGCAGCTGTGAGATGCAGGGGTAGAGAAAGAGAAGGAGGCAGAGTATACGGAAGACAAACCAACTATTATGTCCCAGCAAGGGAATATGTTTATATTTATCACTCTGACATCTCTCCATTTGTGCATGAATAGGTCCTGAGCATGTGTGTTTATTTCAGGGCTGTGTGTAGTGATTTCTAACAGAGTATGAATTTTAATTTCCCCACTGGGGATCAACAAAAAGTAAAATTATAATTCCTGTTAACGATTAACGGATGTGTAAGGCTGGGAGAGGCAGGTTTCATTACAGAATAAATTTGAACTTAAACACAGAGTGTGCTGGCTGTGAGGGTGTTGAGCAAAATTCTCTCACAGTGGAATGATTTTTCAGGCCAAACGTCTGTAGACAGAAAAACAACATTATGGTAACAAATGAATGCTGAGATCTTTGTAGGTCCAATACCTATAACCTGATGATGGTCTGGTGACTGAAAGCTTGGCATTATTTTTTCATACTTGCAAGAGTGAGGAGCCTTCCTTCTCCACAAGGCAAATTCCTATAAATAATTCTTCAATTATATTGTATATTATTAAATGGTCAAACTTGGACCATTAAAATATGGGCTGTGTTGCGTAACCTCCGTCACGCAGTAAGTGGATGACAGTGCAGAATTAGGGCTTGGTGTCAAACCTCAATACTTTGGTAGCAATATATACTGACCAAAACATGTCCGTAGTATGAAAAGTAAGCACTGGATGATTGGTCAGATTATTTGGTTTATGTGTGCCACTGTCAGAATAAAATAGACAGTAGAATGATATACTGAAAAATGATGACATGATGAGGAAAATGTATTTGGGATCTAAAGAATGTAATTAAACTAGTGAGACGTGCATATGCAGATACATTTAAAAGAAGCTAATAAAAAGCTAAATCGTCGTCAGACGATAGCTGATGGGTTCCGAGATTGTATTTTGGCCAATGCCTTCCACCAATTTTGCTCTCCACACACACTGTTTACCTGCATGCAACCAAAGCCAGCTCAAACGTAACTGGTCAAGACTACTCAGGCTACAAACACGCTTTCATTATTGATACACCCTGTGGAAGAACTGAGAACACAATTCTTTCTTTAATATCATTTCAACCTCTCCAGCAGAACTGCCACTGCAAGCATCGCAGGTCTAGCCGCACTGGTTCTAATTCTAGAAACAATAATGCAATGAACACCTATGTTTGAATGCCAAAAAGCTGTTACTTTAAAAGACAGATGAAGTCAGAAATGTCTAAAAAAAGGTGATTACATTCTAGCATCTCCTACCTACGTTGGTCCTCAGGTACATTAAACGCTTAAGGACAACTGTTTGGTTTGTCCGTTCTGGTGCAACATGGCAGATACGTGGAAGAGGACGTGCTCCCGGTGGAGATACGACGGGCTCATTCTAAGGTAACAAAAACACGATTCTTAGTTTGAGGTGATGATACACTAATGAAAACATAGCTATGAATACTATACTCCATTTCTGCCAATCAATCCCCCTAAATCCTACACACTTCTCCTGTAAAAATCTTTCTTTGAAACTTATTTTGAACATGTAAAAAAAAAAGAAATCTGGTCATTCAGAAAATAATAATATAGATAACATAGATACCTCTTTTTTTGACACGTCTGAAAAGGAGTGGGAAGTATACACTCATTTAATCCCACCCCTTCTCCATGAAAACCTTTGTAATTATTTAACAAACTTTCTCTGGCATAATATTTTTTTTTTTTAATTGTTCTTTTTAAAATGGTTCTTTGATAACTGGCCAATTTCGGCAAACCTGTATCAGTCTATCCCCGCTTTCCCCCATTCATTCCTTGATAGTCCCAGACATGTTGAAGGAGGGTGGGATTAGAGCAGGGGAGAGGGAGAAGAATGAAAAGGAGGGAGGGAGGGGAGCTGTAGTCTTTCTGTGCAGCAGGAGAAAGCAGTTCTACCATCCCAGTTCCCCAAAGTATCATTATTAAAACACTCACTTCCACAGGGGGAGGAAAGAGAGGGAGAGAGACGAGAGAGAGAAAAAAGAACAGAGGAGAAGAGACAGAGATGAACGCAGGGAAGGCAAAAAAGGGTCGAACACAAAGGGGGGGGGGGGGGAGGAGAAAAAAGAAGGAGCAGGGATCCCCCACTGGACAGAGTAAAAACAAATTAAAAGAGCCCTTATAAAACACAGATGCTGCAAAGAAAATAAACTTCACAAGATTTACTGTTTTGCAAAGGAATCGGAAGACTGGTGGAAAAGCCATCAAGTTTTTTTTTCTCCTCCTCCTTCCTTTTTTCTTTCTCTCTCAGGTAACGTTCAGCGGAGGGATCTATCTCCTCAGTTTTCCCTTTCCCTCCCTCTCTTTTCTCTTTGTACGGTGATCTTGCTTGTCTGCTATTTTCAGTCAAAGCTAAGAGTCGAGGTCAGGCCAGCCTGTGTGAAAATGGCTTCCTGCCCGGTCCCCCGCTCCCAAACCACAAGCTAACGGGGAGGTTTTATTAACAGCCCTATTTGGGAACATTTTTTTGAACGTTTTGTATTTTCATTGCGTTTCTCATGTCAGGGAGCTTAAAAAAACAGATAGAAAAGAAAATCCCAGGACATGATTTTTCTGATTTCATCATAAAATTTGAGAGCTAAAAAAAAAAGGAAGGGCTTTTTAAGCGTGTAACATACTGTATAACGAGTGTCGTGCTCAAAGCAGTTTGTGTTGTAATGAAGAGGAAAAAGCAGCAGCTGTTGTATTGCACGCAAAAACACAGACGCACATGCACACAAACCAATTTAGAGAGAGCAGCAACATGCCAGGAAGTTCTTAAAATGTCTTACATTGGGTTCAATTATTTTACACACTCAAGTTACTTAAGTGTGACCTAAACACGAGCAGTATGCAAAATGTGAGGTTAAAAAATAAGATTTAGTGTTTTAATCAATTTGGTTTTTCTAATGTAGGTGATGACAGAAATGTTTGAACACCTATACAGAAAATGTATGATATAGAATTGGACCATTATTGACCAAAAGTGTGATTTTACATTTTAATGTACTGCAAGAGGAACATTCTACTAAGATCACACCACAGGACACTATCATTTCTTACTATTAGCATTTCTTCTACTTATATGCACTATATCTTTATTTTTTTACTTATACCTACACTGCCTGCACATTTAAACTGTTCATACTGTATATGTATATTAGCGTTTTCATTACACACTGCTAATACTGTTAATACTGCATATATTGAGCGTATTCATACCTTCCCCTTACTATTTGGTTTTTACATTCTATATTATTATTCATGACTATTTATTCTGTATAACACTCTGCACTGCATTTGCCTTTTGCACTTCGGATTAGATGCTAAACTTGTTGTTGTCTCAGTACTGAGCACTGTGTGAAAAAAATATATTGTTTCTAATCTAACTCAGACTAATTTATGTAATTCATATATTCTCGTTAGATTTGGCAGGCATAACGTTCCTCAAGGGGAAAAGCGACTATCATCAAGTGGACGAGTGAAGAAAAAAAGATACAGAATGTCATCCTAATTGCATGTTGCCTGTACAATATTTTCTTTTGTTACAAATTTTGGTATTTCCAACTTTGTTTTACATCAATTTAACATGACCTTTGTCTTTATATGCGATAACAAACAGATCAGAGTGTGATTGAAGCTAAATGAGAAGAAGCCTCCTGAGCAGACCCCCCCACTCCCCCTCCCCCAATCAGAGAGAGGTTTGGCTGCATCCGTCACTCAGTCTGGGGCTAAATGCTTCTCCTTTCATAACCCCGTGGTCCTCAGGAGAGGAAACAATAAGAGAGGTAGAGAGGAGATAATGGGACGTCTGTGCTGCTGTCACAGCCATCCTCCGCTGTCTCTATGAGCAACTGGATCAAAATTATGACGTCAAACTGAAACGTCAAACATTTTGCTGCAGGTAATGCAGATTCCAGTTCAATCTTTTCTCATTCTCATTCAATCTGCATTAATAATCAAACATCCCAGCCCTCTCATGCTCCGCACTGCATATACACACACACACACACACACACACACACACACACACACACACACACACACACACACACACACACACACACACACACACACACACACACACACACACACACACACACACACACACACACACACACACACACACACGTATTGATCTGATTTGATTTGGCCATTTAAAAATGAGCCTGATCTAATGCTGATCGATTGACGTTGCAGTTACGTTCGGCTGTGACGGAAGCTCTGTTTGAATAGTGGGTATAAACCGCAGGGCTGGTTTGATCGAAATTTAGCCAGCAGAGTTTTGACAGCATCCGAGTCTAAATGAATGACGTGTCAAAAACACTTAAGACATGATACGAGTAAACGGGAGTTAAGAATAAAAAAAGACAAGGCTTCTTTCCAGGATTGTAGGTTTTCGTTTTTAAAAAAGGTCTAGATCTATAAGGTTACTCCATGTCATGATTAAATATTACCAGTGCATATTGTTGACTGCATTTAATAAAACAATAACACATTTATACTTAATTAATAATAATTTAAAAAAAAGATTTCAGTTTTTGTTCAGATTATCTTGACTTTCTGTCAACAATAATTTGTCTTACACTAAATATGTGTGAATGTTTGCCAGGTTGTCGTTGCAAATGAGAATTTCTTAACGGCCTACCTGGTTAAATAAAAAATGTGTTTTCATGTTGCTGCATACAGTAGTATACACGCTGGTGACTCAGCTCATGAGAGTTGTTAACACCCCACTACCTTGCAATAGAAACAGGATTTTTTTTTATTATTATTATTCCTATATTTAGGTTTTTTGGTGTTATACCTTGGTTTTATATATTGGTATTATACATTATATGCTGTACACCTAAAATAGATCAGTAGGTGCACAGTGTAAAAACCGTGATATTTTGAGTATATTTAGTACATACTGTAACAAATTAGTAACACACTTTCCAACTGACCTGTTAAGCCCTGACACTGGTGTAAGACAAACACTTCTACTGGCTTTAAGGAGCGTAAAAAACTAAACTGAAATGAGAGAAACACAAAAACAAATGATCCACACACTGTAGCAGAACAAAGGTGGGATGTAAAACCTATTGATTCAGTGACAATGGAAGGCTTTGGCTTTTCAGAGTATGCACTTTCTCACATGGTAGGCAATAAGCTGGAAGCCACAAGTGCCTTCTGTGTGTAATGGCAAGCCAGCTTTATTTCTTTATCTCTACCTTCCAATTTTGCAAATCAAATAATGATGAGTGCAATGGCGGGCACCCAGTGATAAGAGGGTTTAGTGGTTGTGGAGATTGAGTTATTAGGGTTCGTATAAAAAAGGACAGAGGTCTCTGGCGGAGCCCGAACGCCGGCCAAGATACATATTCCTCGCTCTGTATATTTTTGGTCGCTTTAAAAGCCCTAAAAGTACAGGGGAAGGCTAATTTTCAGAGTAAACAGCTTGTTCGATTGCAGTGTGGTTTTGCGCTGAGCTCTCCGTTTATTGACTCAAGCCGAGCTGGGCTCTTGGCTGCTCTGCCGACCACAGGGAGAAGCCTGCCGATGGAGCCTGCAACAAATACAAGCCGCTAACACTAGCTTACCTTTCATGACACACGACTGTTAAGTCAAATGCACTGAGTAATGTACAAAGCCTAATCCTCTTGACTATATGACAAGGAAAAATGCTTTTAAAAGAACATCTGCTCATTTTAGAAAGCTATTTGTCATTTCCTATTTCCTGCCGACGAACAATGTTAAGGTTAGATTATTAAGATATATTCTGTAGGATTTGAATGTGATGCTGGATTCTGTGTGCCCAATGAAAGATATTAATTATGAGAACATACTTGGTTGTTTTTTTTAAATTTTCATAGCAGTTTAATTTTTTTTTAAAAATATAACATGTAAAGAAAAAAGGTCTTCACTTCCTCCAAAATATTCTAAAGACAATTACAAAAAAGAGGAAAGAAAATGCCAAAAAGACAAATATCACAGCTATAAGAGGTCACTACAATTAACAGAAAAGTGTTCAGGCTGCCTCTTTAAAAGTAACTCCAAAGGAGGGCTGCGAGTTGTTTTAGCTGGAGGAAGTGACCATTCATTAAAAAAGCCAGAGAAATTGCCCCGCTCTTTCCCTGTTGTAAGATTTGTATCAAAGCAAAACCCTTGCAGCACAACTCAAGATTTTCAAGTCTTTTCCTCTCTATTTGTACGGCCTAGCTGCTCTGCTCCTCCCTCTCCAAACTGCTGGGACTCCTGACCACACAGTGCCACACAGAGGACAACTCTGGTACTAAAACACAGGGCCACCACCAAGTTAATGTAGAATGACTTATTATAGTAAAAGACTTCCATGACCTTCGGTATTAATGATTTCCATAACAATGTTGTTTTTGTTTTACCCCAGTATGGATAAAAATCTTTTGTTTTTAAAGAATAAATGATAATAAAAGTGTATTTTAGCATAATAAGAGACACTTTTATTGACCATTGATATTCGCCGATATTCTTTTTCTGTTCATGTTTATTTGTAGCTTCCCACAGAGACACAGAAGCACAATAGAAATGTCCATGGGAAAAAAAGGAAGCCAATGTCTCAACTACATGTTAGGGTAAATGTCAGCATATGTACCCGTCTGTTTTTGTGTGTGTACAGATGCATGTAAGACGGAGGACGGGGTCAAAGAGAGGGAGGCATTGATAATGTTGCTCCCCATGTAAGCTCTGATCCTTCTACATCTATTCTACATGATCTCTCCTGGACTATACTGACCTATATACAACACAAAACTTTGACAAAATACCTGCTTTGTTTTGCCTGGGACAACCTGAAAATTTGTTTTGATTCTAAAATGTCATTTCAATATTCTGAAAAATGCTAATCTTTAATATAAACAAGAGATATAACCTTAACACTAGAACAATTACTTTTCTTTTTACTTTTTACAGATGTGGAGATTTAATTATTGAACTATGGATAGAAACGATGGCATGTATTGTCACAAGATAAATGTAAAGCTACAATTGGAAACTAAATATATATTCCCCAATTTGGCTTAAACCTTTAATGACTTTGGGACATTTCTGGGTCAAGTTGGCCAATATGATATATGTTATGAGACAATGTTCAACCATCAGAGATTATTTCTATGCCATATGGTAGTTGTTCCTTTAACATATTACCAGCAATTCAAATTTTACTCTTTTTATTTTTTTTCAGTTGTTTTTGTCAGCTTGAACACTCTTTGCCATGTGAACAATGTGTTTTGCCGGTTCATCATGTTCTGTGTTCTGTTGTATTGCCTGCACTTTATAGAAAACTAAAACATAACAACTGTACCAACTGTGTGAACGCAAACAGAACTTCTATAAAAAAATACATTTGCAAACAACACTGTATATCTGATTGTATTTGGCCATTATAGGCAATGTTAATAATTTGAAGTTTAATCTTTCCATTAATGTAATATTACTGCATTTTCTGGATCAGCCAAAAACAGACATTCAAATATGGTTATTTTATTTTATCCATAAACTCTATCACAAAGGTCTATTTAGTAGCTGTTAGCAACCTTCATTTGTGTCACACAATCTTCCTCAATTCGACTGCTTGACTTTTTTCCCTATTGCCCACTCCAACTTCGGGTTGTGTCAGTTTCAGGCATGGTCAGTGCTGAGTGCTGAACTTGTTGTGGCTACCTAAGTGAAGCGAGAGAGTAGAGATGTCATAGCAACTACAATGGGATGTAGAAGTAAGAAAAGGAGGAAGAAAACTTGAAATGAAAAAGCAAAGGAAAATGTATTCAAAAATACGATGAACATGTGGGCCTGTGGTGGCTTTACGAAAACTGGTTAGCTCAGTCTCAGGCTGGATACTGATCCAAGGCAGACAGCTCATCATGATGACTAAAATCTGGACAAGTCATCTATCTCATGGTTTCATACTGTTTACACGTTTTTGAAATGAACATGCGATCTCGCTCTGGTAAATCCATCTGCTATCTGTGTGAAACAGAGATTTCTACATATTCAACTGTACTCTGTAACTATTTAACTTACAGTACCTATACTGTCAAAAACAGGGTCACAGTAAGGCCGTGTACATACGTGTCAAACACCAGCAGTTATGAGGTAATGCTTCCTCGGCATTGATCTCAGCAGAGTTGGTGTTTTTCACCACAGGACGATGACTGACGAAGGGGAGAGCTGGGGGAGGAGGGAGGCGAGATAAAACAAAAGTCCAAACCCAAATAAGCAAGCCGTCAGCCTCTAATAGCAGCAAGGAAGTGTCCCTTTATCAACAAGTGAATTAACAGTTTCCCGTCACACCTTGTTTTTTGCCTCCCCCCTTTCTCTCTGAACCAGTGCCAAGGCCCAGATGGCCTAGCGATCGGACCACCATGGCTTTTGCTCGGTGAGGAAACAAATCTGTTGCACTGACTAATAGCCTCGTGTTGATGTTTTATGGTGGGGAAGTGTACGACCAGAGCTGTGTATACACACGAAAGGCACCCAAGCCTGTTAAAAAATGCACAACAAGTCATAACTGTCATGAGAATGTCCCAGAAATGGGGAAAGCGGGAGACATTTCACATATTTCATTCTGGAAAGTACAGAAAGAGTGGTGAGTAGAAAGAGAGTGTAGAAAAGCTGACCCCTAATCAGTAGATAAAAGCGTCATCTCCATCTACAGCACCGCACTAGAGGGCAAAGTACAGACCTTCGCAAAAAAAAAAATATGAACACAGATCAAATGAAAAAAATCAATTATGGTTTTCAGATTATTATGATCAAGTTGGTTTCGGAGCGATTAAAACCTGTTTGCACTGCACTCTGCTGTATTATACAGTACACTGTGGTTGGATCTGAAAAAACATCTGAATAATAAAACTGTACTGTGGCTGCCATGTGCCTGGTATAGCCTCAATAACCTCTGCCCTGTGCAGAGAAACTGCACTCACTAATCATGCCTTGTATGTGCTGGGCCGCAGACGAACCGCGCTTTACAGCGTGGGACGGGCACAATGTAGGTCATCACCTCAAATGACAATAGATTGATCACACAGAGGATAGGCTTTGGGGGGGGGGGGGGGGGGGGGTGTACTGTACAGGGACGTAAATAGCAATTCCAGATTTCAACAGTGACAAGAGAACGGGCAATTGCAGCCTCTATTTTTAGGCTTGCCGGTGGAACTGAGCTGGCAGCTTTGAGAAGGATGTGTACTTTTCTACAGTTCCTTCCCAAAAATCAACGTTGTCCACGCTGGCGACAATCACAGAGCAGCTGTTGTGGCTAGGTGGCCCGGCCCCAGCTTGCCTCACCCTGCTGCTTTCTGCCAGCCTAAGAAAACCGCCTTCACTGCCCAAAATTCACACCAGACTCGCAAAAACAGGCGGAAAGCAGACACTAAAGCAAATGTGACTCAGTGTGTTTGCATCCGGTAAAAATGGCGCAAATTATGGAGTTTTTTATCAACGCTGGTGGCAGTCGTAGTAGTGGAGGGGGCTGGATTTCTAAATTTACATGTGGCAGGATGCTTTGGAGACAATATCTTTAAAATGACAGACACAGAGGCCTACATGACCTTGCCACACAGAGATCTTACTGGTACACTGGTAATGACCTGCAAGCATGCACTTTTTGGCACTTTTGCACCATGTAAATATATGCTTGCTTCTGAAGGTGAGAATCATCTTGTTTTGGTGCAAGAGCTTGTTTGACAAGTTTAATTTATCATTGACGTAATTCTCCCAGAAACACCCAGAGAAGCCCAGAAATGCACTGTACAGTAAATAAAATTACAGCGTGCATAATCGCTGCTGCTAAGACCATTAGATTAAAAATAACTGCACTGCAGGGACGCCCCGATAGCTCACTTGGTTGAGCGAGCGCTCCATGTACAGAGGCTCAATCCTTACTGCAGCAGCCTGGGGTTCAATTCGGACCTGTGGCCCTTTGCTGCATGTCATTCCCCCGTCTCTCTCCCCTTTCATGTCTTCAGCTGGCCTCTAAACCAGGGGTCTTCAATGTTTTTTTAAGCCATGGACCCCTTAACTAAAAGAGAGATGGAGCAGGGACCCCTTAACACATATATTCTATAAAATTAAAAAGCATATTAAACTGGGCCGACAATAACGTGTAGGCGACCTAAAGCCTTTATATATATATATATATATATATATATTTGCATAGAATACTTAAAACAATAATTGTTGGCATGATTCTATAAATCATCTTTTAATGTTAAACATACATGTGGCAAAATAATTTTAAGATTAACTGTATCTGTAGATGGCTATTTTAATGACTACCTTACCTATAGGCCAGTGAGTAACATTAATTAAGACATTTTAATTTATGAAAAAAAAATGACAATAATTTGGAGGCCCCCCTGCAGTGACTCTGAGGACCCCCTAGGGGTCCCAGACCCCCTGTTGAAGATCTCTGCTCTAAAGGCCTACACTGCCCAAAACTTAATCTTAAAAAAAATAACCCTCACTGCAGAAAGGGCAAGCAAGCCAAATCTTATTACATTTTATTTTCAACATAATTTGCATTAGATTATTACACACAACTGATCTTGATTTTTCTAATAAGATATCAAATCTACGTTTCCAGTCACGCCTTATAATGGCAAATCTGTCTGAAATATTAATATCGGTATCAATCTTTTTTTTGTCTGACTTTAGAGGCTAGCTGTCCCACAATTGAATGCCTCATCTGCAAGCAGAAATATGGCAGTGATGCCCTTGGCCTTAAAGCAACACTAGAGAACTTTGTGTACCTTAAAATAATGTTTCCAAAATCGTTTTAGTGGTTCATCAACTTGTAACAGGGTGAACGGCACTTCTTCATTCGCTTTGCGGCCCTCTATCAGCTATAACCGCACTATGCTAGTTTGCCAGATCGGGCAGCGGATCTGTAGTTGCAATGAGATATTCCGCTTCCAACCTGTAGGGGGACCGAAGCGGGAAAAGTTCTCTAGTGTTGCTTTAAAATCCACCGAAACGCCTGCAATCCAGTTACAATAATTCGGACGATAGACTGTTTGGTTTCGCATTGTGCATTAAAATCCACATTTAAACTTTTGTCAATATGAACATGCTACATGTCAGATTCATGTTAGATTCTCCACGATGTAATTGCTCAGTTCATTTTACAGAAAGCATAAGCACCAAAGCAGGATTCCTTTAGATTCACCGGAATAATAAACAAAAGAGTCGAGAAAACATGGTGATTGCCTTCCTGTGAGCTGGTCGTAAACGCTGAATATGGTTATTTATATTCCTGTCCACTGATCAAAAGAATATTGCTAACATTGCTAACTGTCTGTTAATTTTGTTTGTCAAACAGAAACCAAAACTTGTTCCAAGTAAAACAATAGTTTCTTTTCTTCCTGAACTTTATTGTTGAGTATGCTTGTCGTTGACAAAATGAAAGTATCCCCACCTTTTTTTGTTTAGTTTTTTCACCCTGAGACAGCCCTTTAAGTACAGCAAGCGCTCCCACTGTGAAAGGCTAGTGGCCTCCGTCTGTCTCTACGTAAAACAAGCTGTCATTGGCTAAAAGAGCTATTAATATACAACTGGGGGTGCTGGCCTACCATTAATCCTGAAAGCCGCCACCCTTTGGTTGATTTTTTAAAATTTGTGTAGGAGTTGGAGGTCTAAAAAGGTCTGGGAGCCACTTCTTCAGATGACACATTATTCTGCTTGTATGTTGCTTGTATGTGGGTAAAAAGGAGCAGGTGCTTTCAGAAACACGTCTGATGTGATCACAGTCCCCAAGCGCAGATATACCCCACTTTACAAAATAAGGGAAAGTCAAACATTTTGAACTTAAAAAGTGTTAAGACAGTACTATATGAATGAGGTTGTAACACTATAAGAACACAACGTGACTAAGATGTAGCTAACACAGTAAGGGGCTTTGTGTTTTTTTAAGAAAGTGTGCTAGTGTCAGTATGGTTTGGATTAACACCTTGACAAATAGCAGTGTGAAACCTGACTTTCCTGTGGACTACATTTTACACTGTAATATATCAGTTATGAAAACCTTCAATTTTCTTCTGAAGAGTCTAGCAAGTTCACAGCAACTCCACTGGAATATTTGAGTCTGGCCTGCTCCTTTTTTGTATTTTACCATAAAAAATAAGTTCTGTACATAGTTTATCTTCTTCAAATGTACACATACACACACACACACGCGCACACACACTCAATAAGGTATCAATGTGAGGACTAATTGTTGACAGGTGGCCCTAATGCTCTCCTTTGAAACAAAAGTGTGATTTACGACCATGCTCCCCGAGAGTCCGGCTGTCAGCACTGCTGCTACTACAAACTTATCTTTCTCTCTCTCTGTCTGTCACTCCTCCTCCTTTAGTCCCCCTGTTCTATCTCTGCTTCATTTTTCTCAATCGTACCTCATTACTTTGCTCACTCACTTTCACCTCCTACCCCACTTTGATGTTTCTGTCCCTCTCTGTCTCTCATCGCAGCGGAGCAGCGACTCTCCAAACTCAGACATCCTTTTAATGTTTGATGGTCTATTTTTCACAGTGTGGAGGAATGTGTGTGTGTGTGTGTGTGTGTGTGTGTGTGTGTGTGTGTGTGTGTGTGTGTGTGTGTGTGTGTGTGTGTGTGTGTGTGTGTGTGTGTGTGTGTGTGTGTGTGTGTGTGTGTGTGTGTGTGTGTGTGTGTGTATTTTAGTGTAGGGGTTACTGAGGGGTCTGGGTCTAGACAAGGAAGACAGGACGGAGAGAGGAAACAAAGGCGCCATCTTTCAAGCCAGTATGTGAATGTGTGTGTGCTTGTTCGTGGCTTGGGGTGCAGTGTGAGTTCTGGGGCAGGCAGATAACAATATGACTTTAACCTGACCTCAAGGTCCCAGCATCTTCTGTCACCTATTATGAGGAGAGGGTAAAGTGATATGGATAACATTTTCTATCACAGTATGTGTGAATCTATTAATCAATATTAATATATATTGTTATATTATAAACTGTTATAAAAACAGATATGAATCTATCTGTTTAAAGGAACACGCCGACTTATTGGGACTATAGCTTATTCACCGTAACCCCCAGAGACAAGTCGATACATACCCTTCTCATCTCTGTGCGTGTTGTGTGCTATATTCTCAGAAAGGCAAAGCACTGCTACTCTGCTCTCAGCTTCTCAGGTGCTGCAAGCATATCACTCCGCCCAAGTAGCAGAGTAGCACTGTTTCGCCTTTCTGAGAATATAGTTCCCAGTTTATATACGGTTAGAAGATGGCTGTGTCTCAAGTGACGTTATTTTTACACGCTGTGACTATACAAAGCACAACATGTAAAAAGGAACATGTTGGCGTTATTTTGTCACTTATTCGGAGCAGTAGGCTAGTTGGAGCCGGTTACCTCCAGGATCTGTGCTAGGCTATGCTACCGGTGGGGCCGTCAGACAGAGTTACGACACTCTGGAGGTTACGGTGAATAAGGTCCCAATAAGTCGGCGTGTTCCTTTAACGTAGTGAATTAAATATGTGCCAAATTGAGATACTTCATCACATTCTAAAGTAGTCCTGCTCAGTTTGCAACATTGCCCACAATGGCCTAATACAACAGCAGATATCAAAGAGAAAGGTAATTTGCTATAGACGGTATTATGAAATCTGACTAGACTAGTCATGATCTGAAAGGGGCCCAGCCAACATATCCACCACCACTAGCATCGAAGAGAACAACAATACATGGTATTTGTCCTCCACGTCACAGTTTACACTCTCCTGTGATGATTCTGAGACATCATGATCAGAGCCAACTTGCTCCAGTCGGGTGTTAAACTAACACAGACGCAAGACATGTCAATGGGACCCTAAACAACCCCTATTAAACTAATTGTTAAACTAGTAACCAAGACTTGACCAGACTTAAGTCTTGACATATTTCATCTAAGGGTGCGACGTCTCACAGAATAGCAACATATTGCCCTACTCAGTTGTTTTAAGTAGCTTGGTAATTTAGACTGAAGTTCTCACAGGTACGTTTTAATACATTAAAAGAATTAATTAAAAATCAGCTTTTTGTGCTCAGTGATTAAGAGGATTTTGTTGTCTGGGTTCTTTGGTTTTATACATACACACACACATATCTATATATATATATATATACATATATATATATATATATATATATATATATATATATATATATATATATATATATATATATATATATCAGCTCCCTGCCTGTTCTCCTGCCTAATCACCTCATTTCCCTCCCCTGAGCTTTCCGCCCTTCTCTCTAACTGCACTTCATCCAATCATTTGGGAGTGGCAGTAGCTCAGTCAGTACGGGACTGGGAACCGGAGGGTCGCTGGTTCAAGTCCCCATACGGACCAAAGTATGGTGGTGGACTGGAGCTGGAGAGGTGCCAGTTCACCTCCTGGGCACTGCCAAGGTGCTCTTGAGCAAGGCACCGACCCCCCAACTGCTCGGGGCACCTTTCTATGGGCAGCTCCCTCACTCTGACATCTCTCCATTAGTGCCTGTATAGGTACTGAGCATGTGTGTGTAATTTAAAACATTGTAATTTCCCTTGCGGGATAAATAAAGTGTAAATTATTATTATTATTATTATTATTATCATCATCAGATTAGTTTGCATTCAAGTCCTGCAGTTTTCAGTTCAGTCTTTGCTGGATCTTTGGTTGTGTTCTGGTTTAATCAGCTTGCCTGGCCTGCACAAACTGTTATTATGAAGTTATTTCTTCCAACTTCCGGTTCCCTGCAGACTTGGGTCCGCCTGCTCCACTCTCCATGACACGAGTTATAACAAACCAAAACTAGCTGAAAGGAAAACTGTAAAAATTTAGGGGAGCAGATCTTCTGTGAAATATATTCGCCAGCTTCCTCCCTGAACTTGATTTTACAATTCAACAACTTGACTTTTATGACATTCAATGACACTCATGCTTTAAAAATGTAATTTCATCCTAAATTGATAAGTATTTCAAAAGGTTAGAGATTTGGTTTCCACTCCATTACGCTGACAACCATCTAGCGCAATGAGCACATAAGAGACGCTGTAAACTACATTCTACTATATTATTTAAATTACCCATTAATCAATTCCTAGTAATTTGGTTCTCTGAAGTGTTTCAGTTCTTGTCCTCACCCTGGCTGCAGTAAACATATCAAAGCTCTGGGATATTCTTGGAAATCCAAGATTAATGAGAACTGTGATATTTTACACTGTGTAACACCTCTGAGGTCAAGCAGTGCAGTTGACACAATGTGTGTGTTATTCAGTGTTTATCTATGTCAAATAGGGACACACAGACAGTGTGAGCAGCCTGAACTGCTGTTTGACAAACAAGGTAGACGAGGCTGTGGCAAACAGTCCCTGGAAAACAGCTACTGAGATGACCAGTCACTGGAAACACATGCACGCACGCGCACACACACACGCAGTGGTTTGGTTTTACAGCACGTGTATGGTTCAGCTCTCATCAACATCAGAAGGCAGCCTTTCCTAACAAAAAAACTGTGATATACTTAATTGCACACAAAGAGCAAAATACTTTTCTCAGGAGTTGGTGATTAAATCAGAGCTAAAAGGAGAATATAATTGTTTTTTGATCATCAGGCGGCCAGAAACACTCCAAATGGATGCTTATGCTCTGTGTCTGTTGAATGTGTCAATAGTCAAATGTTTGCTAGCACACTTGTGACTGACTTGAGTAAAGCTTCTTAAGCTTTCTATCAATTTTTAACATGCCATAATATGACCCTGTGAACTCTGGACATGCAAAGAAGTAACAACATCAGCAAGCCTTTACTTCTCCTCCCTCCTCACCGTGCAGTGGAGACCCAGAGGGGCTGCTGGACAGGCCAGGAATGGGGCTACAGCGGCCCCCGATGCCGCCTCCTCCACCCAGGATGCAGCCACCTCCTCCTATACCCCCTCCTCCTCCTAACGCAGCCACCCTGTTCAGCTCCTGTTCGATCTCCTCCAGGCCAGCGCTCTTTTGGAAGCGAGACATCCGGTTGACCACCCGCGGGGACATGTGCGTGCGGGCACAGGGCGCACCGCCATAGGGGTTGACGGGAAATACATGGGTCGTGCCACGGAGGGTGCTGATGGCTACCCAGCGACTGTCCTGGCTGAAACACATGTCCTGGACCTGGACAGAGACAGGACAAGTACAAAAAGGGGACAGGTACAGAGGTCAGGGGACAGTATGAGGATGAGACAGAGAATGTGCAGATGAAGGATGAATTACTCCACTGTGCTTATGATTGAGTGTTGATAGGTCAAAGGAGCAACACAGAATATGCGACGGACAGTGAACAGCCAGCAGTAGCTATAACATGTCGTGTTAGAAGATTGAAATACTTAATGAAGGTATCTACGCTGTGCCAGCTCGGTTTGGGAGATTTCTGAGTGTGTGCCTGTGCCATTGAGTTGGTGACAAAAGAATTTTAATCATTAAAAGTATGATTTAAAATTGAAGATTTAATCTTATTACTGAGAATATCAAGATGGTATATACTAAGTACAATGTTTTGACATTTTACATCAGTACATACCTAATCTCGCTTTGCCAGACCTTCCTCCACAACGCTGCGGAGGAGGGTGTTGCTAGTCTACACAGCATTCCAGGATGGGAAAAAACGGGCTCTGGTTTATTGGCATTTCTTTAAACCAATCACAAGCGTCTTGGACGGCGCTAGGCGCTGGACAGAGCCACGTTGCCGCTGCAAAATAGCTTCGGGAAGGAACTGGTTTTAGTTGCACATGTGTACGTTCAAAGGTTGTCCAGCTAGCTAGTTGTCTGAATTCACCCTGCAGAGATCTGAGGAGCAGTTAACCATAGTCCTCAGAAATTGACCAGAGTTCAGAATGCCAACACAAAGAAAGCGGAAGGTTACAGACATCTGGCCGAATGAGGGACATCTGGTGGAATTTTCAGCGGCACCTGAACAATCCCGGAAGCGAAACGTCGTTGATACAGACTAGTACATACTGTACCTAATCCAGCTGCTAATGAGTATATAATCACATGAATAGTGACATAACTGTTGGCAACACAGGCAACTGTCCTGCCATGAAGTAGAACAGGGCCCCGTTTACCAAAAGAATCTTCGGGCTAAGATGGTCGATCTTACAAACCGTCTCAAACTAAACAGGTGTTTCCCAAAAGCATAGTACCTGTAGACACTCTCAGACACTGCCAAAAACTACATGTTTTATTTAGGTTTTTATTCCGTTATCAAGAACCCCAACGTTCTTTGTTAAGTGACATTTGATGTCAAATGTTTATATTAGACATTCTGTAATGTACACATTTAATAGCATTTGTAGAAACTTGGCCCTGGTGACAGAGTGTAAGAAAAAGAATGACAGTGATTATTGACAGGCTTCAGTTGTGCCTGTGTAAATGACATGCAATTTAGAAATGGATCTATAAATTGTTATTATAAAACATGATAATGTGTGGGTTTGGGTTTATGGATTCCAATATGACTATTATTTCTCCTGGCAGTATACTTGTAACCATCCTTGGACAATAATTTACAGTACAGTATACTCACTAACTCCCAGATATTTGGTTCAGGTTTGGTTTCAGCAGCTCCATCTCACTTCTCAAAATTGCTATTACCTGGATGGCTTGTTTGAAATGTGTTATATTCTTTACCACTCAGCTTAGAGAAATATGCAGAGTGGAAATAAACTGCCAGAACATTGTCACACAGATAAACAAACCTGTCTGAGGTGCTTGACAAAAGTCGACCAGGACGAGAGGATTAGACAATTGACAAACTTGTGGCAAAGGTGACAATGTCATACAAGCTTGTTTGCTGATAAACTAAAGAGTTGATGGCATCTTTTGTTAGTTCTCTTCTCCTACTCAAACAGTGACTGAATCTTAGGGAGCAGACACTTTAAAAGATAGGATCTCCCTGAGCATGTTAGACATGAAGGAAACCAGACAGATAGGCTGCAAGAGACAATAAAGCAACTGAGAGTGGGAGAGAGAAAATGAAAAAAGACAAAGGAATGAGGTGACAGACTGATGAGGTGATAGTGCGCTGAATCAGCATCTATCATTCGACATACTGTATTAAAAAAAAAAAAAATAGAGGCTGGAGAAAAATGGATGGGACTGTAATAAATGAAAGCAGAGGTTCAGGAGAAAGTTACTATGAGGAATGTCTAACTTGGCTAACAAGCAGGTCAGCCAATCAGAGAGACAGCTCTGTACCTGCAGGCTTCTCTTATCTTTTGCCAGGTCAGAGTAGGTAATTGTACCTAGCAATGACAGTTAATGGGGCATCCTCTGCATACCAGACAGTTACTTTACTTCACAAAGATGAGTGAAAGAGAAGGCCTGACCTCTGCTTGGGCTGATTAGGGATCACTTGGAGATGAGAAAGGGCTACTTTGTGTGTACCGTAATTGGTCATAATAGACCTGTCAGAGCTCCCACTGTAAATGGGTGTCTGGACTTTACTGTCAAATCCATTTTTATCAGGCAGGGGATTACCTGAATGGTGGCGATGATGGTACAGTCATAGTGTGACAACCATGCAGATACCAAACAGTTGTCAAATGTTATCTTAAAAAGGTGGAATGTAACTGTATTCAGTCACATGCATGTGCTGGTGTGGAGAAGCACATTCCAGATAGGCTGGAAAGTGTTCCCTCCTGTCCATGAACACAAAGTATTTGATGACATCCGTGGCAGTCAGAGAGATGCCAAGAAGACATGTTTAATGCTTCTGACTTTTCTTTTCTTTTTAAATCAGTGGAAAGGATTAGGCAGCTCTGTTCACCTTAGAGGAACTTTGAAGGAATGACAAGCATGTGACAAAGATGGACAGAGGGATAAGATTGAAGAGACAGGACAAGCATACACTATAATATCAATAAAAGTGTATCTGCATTAGAAAGGGAATATAAAGAAGATATCAATGACAGAAAGAAAAGCAAACAGGGGTTTTGTGGTTGACTGCAGGTTCAATCCTTTGCTCATTGTTTAACTAATATTCTGGATTGCCAATATGCAAGGCTGCATGTTAGAAATAAGAAAGTAGCTTGTAGTAGTTTGTGTAGTCAACCTGTACAATAATGGATAATACTCATTTTGACTAATTAAATTGGTTATGGAATTTATCAAGACATCAGAAGCCAGACCATAGCGGATTCAGGAGATGAAATGACCCATCCACAATTACGGTGTGCTTTGGAGTTTTCTTGTAAACAATCAAAATGTAATGCTTACATTTACTGTTAACCAAAATGTCGTAGTTTATAACCTGCATTGCTTACATCCATGTTTAACAGCTAGCAGTCGAATCAGCTCCGCCATGGAGGCCATGTTTTTGGCTCAGTTGCTTGTTTGACATTAGGATTGCGGAAAAACTAATAGCTCGATTTCTATGAAACTTGGTGAGAGGGTGTAGCATGGGCCAAAGAAGAACCCATTGCATTTTGAAGCGGATCCAAAGCGGATACACAAATTATTTTCACTTTTGTTAACATAGAGACAGAGTGCAAAGCGCCATACTCTAAAAACCACGCTCTGGAGAGTAATGAATTGTTTTCAACTCAGGTGTGGACAAGACTTAATTGCATTTTGTCTCTATCGAGATTGGGGCATGGGCTTGGCAGAGGTCTGCGCTCTCTGAGTGCCCTTCCAGTTTTTCCCTGCCTTTGTTTGCGCGGTGTTATATATCTTTGCGCAATACTACAACCTGTGGGTCAGTGGAATAGTGGGAACCCATTGGCCTTGTGTCACACATACAAAACTGGGACCCACTCACAGAAAAACAGCTCCATAGCGCTACTAGAGACCATAAGCAGAGTTTCGCAGTAATGGAGTTCCACCCCTGTAACCTCCGTGACTTACCCTCTCTATTTTTGCCCAATGGCTTCACTCTCATCTACATTCTGGTCCACCTTCAGTCCCTTACAGCTGCTATCAGCTGCAGGTCTGTTTACCTGGCCTCGGGTCACTGACAGCCAGCCGCATGTTTGGCCGCTGGAGACAGATAAGGCGTCTCTCCACCCACCTAACTGAAGACTTTATCACTTTTCACTGTGTGGCTGACTGTGTGTGTGTGTGTGTGTGTGTGTATGTATGTGTGTGTGTGTGTGTGTGTGTGTGTGTGTGTGTGTTCGGTGATAACCTCTGGCCTAGCACTAAGGTAAGGCAGCCTTTCAGTGTTTACAACGGATAGGATCAAAGCAGGCTCAGTGTGCAACCGGTCAGCGGACCTGCCGTTTGGTCATCCATTAACGATAGGTGGGCTGTGAGAATGTGTGTGTGTGTGTGTGTGTGTGTGTGTGTGTGTGTGTGTGTGTGTGTGTGTGTGTGTGTGTGTGTGTGTGTGTGTGTGTGTGTGTGTGTGTGTGTGTGTGTGTGTTTTTTTTCCCGGTCAATAATCCTGAACCGAACAAGGCCTTAAGTAGTTTTCAGGGCTCTACAGTGAAAGTATTTAACTCGCATTTACCCTTAGAAATAGATACGTGCAAAGTGGAATAGCGTTAACACCTAACATTACGTCCAAATTGTGATAGCTCGCATTTTCTAAATCAAAACAACTTAACCTTATCAGGCTAATTAACAGTCCCATGCTTGACATAACATCATACTAAGGCAATTAAGGTTATCATAATAGAAGAGATTCTTATCTTAAGGATTGTTGATGCCCTTGAGATCTTTTTTTTTTTTATCTACTTTTTTGGACAAATCAGAAGTTTAGACAGTCATTTACCATAAGATTTCCTTTTAACAAACTGCAACCATAAAAACAATCATACAGTTGTACAACGTTTCTGTGTAAGTTTGATGTTGTTTCATAAAGGATGGAATAATTACTAAAGGGCAGTGAGTGAGTGAACATGTCGCAACTTTTCAGGAGTTATTTTATGAGCCAGAACGGCATCGGTACTCACTAACTCCGGTCCTGAGCCAATTGCAGCTAATTACCGCCACCTACTGACAGAATAGATGGATTAAGTGCTAGGAAGCCAGTTCTGGGTTTTGTCCTCTGAAGTTAAAACTATATTTTAGCCTACACTGATCTCATGGCCTCTCTGGAATCCAATTGATGAAAATGTTGTTGTAGCGAGGGAAAACTTGAATCCCTGTGTGAGAACATTTAAAAGAACTTTAAAAAGGAAACCAAATCGAGCCAGCATTTTCATAATGCGTGTCTTAAAAGAACACAGCAATTTTTCAAAGACGTTCTCCTCAAATGCTACAATTCCAAAGTGGTATGTACAAAAAAAAAGAAGAAGCCCTCCTTTTATTAGATTTGCAAGACAGAGGAGAATGGAGGGGGCAAGAGATTGGAACGTGTAATGATTTGTTCTTATGTTATTCGGGAAACGGTGGTTGAATGTTTTTCTTAACTTGTCACGGCTGAATTCTCCCACAAATTGTCTCTGTTTTAAAATGTGTGTGTGTGTGTGTGGTTTGGAAGGAAATTAATCTAGGCCCAAAGAACAACACTGCAATGGGACAGCCGAGAGGAGGATCTTTGGATCTTCTACTACTGACAGGAAATAAGGCACCCATTGGGGATAAATCCCTCTTTAGATAAACGTACTTGCTCTATGTCAACTTCTACACACCTGATTCAAGGAAAACATCTAGCAGTGCATGGGTCATGCTGTGTGGTGGAGGAAGAGAGCCAGTAAATAATGCTAACTAGACAAGAGAGGCTTTGGTTTGATCTAAATCAAAGCCATTTGCATGCTGGTCCACGCTCTCTGCTTGCTAATGTTCTAATGTTCAAGTACTGTCCCTAGGACGGTTAAAATGGCAGCACATGATGGATTAATGTCTCGTTGTAAACTAAAGCGCCTGCTAATAATCAGAGTGCTACCTGCTGGCAAAGCAAAACCACAGTCGTTGACCTTCTATTGAAAACACTACAAGAATTGGAACTGGAGTATTTCTGGGTATTTGCTCGACATTACTTTCATCATTGTGCTGCTCTCTGTTGTTAGTCTGTATTCCCCCTTATTTAAAGATGGATTCTAATGCTTTTGATTGGTGTCATAACTACTTCACAATTCTTTTTTCTTGTATAGAGCCTTTTGTTTTATGTGAAGGGACCAACATCAAAAACGCTTTATACGTTCAGTTTAACACACTTATTCAATTTTCTGTTTTTATAGAAGTCTGATTGGATGCAGCAACTGATCTGGCAACATATTATCTATAAGAATAACAACTTATTTGGAAGTGAAAATGAAGGTTAAAGTTAATTAACTATTCACTGTAAACACCCATGACAATTTAGAGCTGCTTCAACAACAACTTGATGATTGTAGTGTGTGTGTGTGTGTGTGTGTGTGTGTGTGTGTGTGTGTGTGTGTGTGTGTGTGTGTGTGTGTGACCTTGGCCTCAGTTTCCCCACGATGCAGGGTGTAGAGATGGTGAACAGCGCTCTGTGAGGACGCCCATGGGTGGGTGAGAATCTGGAAGACGTGAAAATCGTGGCCCAGCGTGTCGGCAGTCACCAGCAGCATTCCTGCAATAAACACAAGTGCAGTCATCAACATTAGGAATCACTCCCACAGCTGGCTTCAACATCAACTGGTTATCATGATCACAACTGTTACTGTTTGTTGTCCATTGTGGTCTTTGTTTCTTTGTGCTTTGAACTTAAGAGTATTTTATGTGTAGTGCTTGCTTTCACATGGATGTGTTGTTTTCTTTACTTATAACATGCTTCGGTATTTTATGCTTCATTTAGTATTTATTAATAGTCCTTATTGCTGCCATGTTTAGTAAAAATGGTCTGCATTAACATTGAGAGGTATCCTATTTCAGTAACTATTCTTTTATTAAGATGTTATTGTAACATCAGGCCAGGAACTACAGATATTAACTTGGGGGTCTGGGGTCCGTCTAGATTTATCAATGTGCAGTGTCCCTAATAACAGCTGAACAAATAATAGCATTAATAGGTACTGTGATTGCTACAATGACCACAGTCAACAGACTGAAAAATGTGTTCTTGAATCACAATAAAGATTTTATATATGACTCGTCTCGATGCCCCTAGATGACATCATCAAGGTCATCTCGAATTGGTCTTAGAAACTACACATTTTTGACACAAAGCCTGTGTTACAATATGGGTCAGCAGAGTTTGAAAGATGTGGGCCCTTATCAGCCAGAGGTTATAATGTAAAGATGCGCTTGAGTTGCATTATGGAAAATGTAGGACTTACAACTTGACTCATTTTAAGCATGAAATAATCTTCTCTCTGATAATCTTGTGAGTCCCCAGACTCTATGGATGTGGCATACTAAATCACTGGGGCAAAATCATGTTTATAAAAAAAAAAAAAAAAAAAAGGGTTTTAGATTTTCTATAAATTGTAACTAAATACTCACTTAAATGACAGTATACATGCTGTCTTCAGTTTCCTTGCCTAGACTTCCACTAGCCCTATCTAACAAATGTGATGCCGTGTGATCTAATATTCTCTTACGCAAATTTAGTGCATGTACGGCTGGTGTAAAGATATCTCTGTTCAAAGCATATTGCACACCATTATATGCTGCGCACTTGTGGTCAAATTATAGAAAGGCAAGTCTTTCAAAATTGAAAGTAGCATATAATGACGCAATGAGAATATTAATTGCAAGACCAAGATGGTGTAGTGCAAGTAAAATGTTTGTGGTTGCAAGAGTGAGGTTGATTTCATGCTGTTTTAAGAAATCTGATGTTTAAATTCATGTGCTGGCTTAATGGGTCACAAAATGAAATAATAATGGGCTTAACTAACAAACGGCTAAGTACTATACGCTATCAATCACGTATGTGGAAACACTGGTATAATTGTCTCCTGGTAGAACAATTTTTTTTATTGTTTGTTATTTTTATTTATTTATTTATTTTTATTAGATATGCATTTATGTATTGTTGGTTTGTGATTTGGACCTTGAGTCTGTAATAAAGTTTTGATTGATTAATCATTTGAGATATAGGCTTCATCAACAATGTATCATTTCCTGGATTGTTCAGGTGCCGCTGGAAATTCCGCCGGATGTCCCTCTCTTTGGCCGGATGTCCGTTACCTTTTGCTTTCTTTGTGTTGCCATTTTAAACTCCGGTGGCTGTACAGGGACTATGGTTACCTGCTCCTCAGATCTCTGCAGGGTAAATCCAGACAGCTAGCTAGACTACCTGTCCAATCTGAGTTTTCTGTTGCACGACTAAAACAACCTTTGAACGTACACATGTTCCACCAAAACAAGTTTCTTCCTGAGGCTATTTTGCAGTGGCAACGTGGCTCCGTCCGGAGCTTGATTGGTTCAAAGAAATGCCAATAAACCAGAGCACGTTTTCCTCCGCAGCGCTGTGGAGGAAGATCTGGCAATGCGAGACTATTAAGATATAAGAGATATAAACTGTGAAACAATATGTAAGATTTAGCAGCACTGAATAGTGACTATCCGTTAACAGCAGTAGGCTGGCTCCCCTAGTGGGAATAGTGAGAATTCAGTACACGATCACTTATAGATTTGTCCTTTAAGACCCACATACAAAATTGTAAGTAATGATTACTTAATATGTCAAATCAAAACATATATCTTTCAATATCTGCTCCCAGTCTTCAGTAGAAATCATTTGATTTCTTTTATTATGTTAAGCTTAGAGAAAACAAAAACCTCTAACTTTATGTTCCTTTCCAAGTTGACCAAATATTCTCTTAAGAGACTTTAAATTATGCCAGTGTGTTTAAACAGTGCCACTGGTAAACTGATACAAAAACTTTATTTCATTCCAGTGGCTGACACAAAGAGAGCAAACACTACCAACTGTACAGGACACATGCTAGACGGCATGACAGAATTACTGTGCATTTAAAACAAACAAGCCAGCCCATTAAAGCAAAGCCAGCTATCGTTTGTTGTCATAAAATGCAGCCAGTCACTCGCATGATAGCTCGGTCTGGTTAAAAGCAGGGCTTGAGTCGTGTGCTTCCACACGGACAGACAAGATGATGAGTGTCTGTAAAAGAGAAAATCTATGTATTCATACATCCGTGTATGGTCATGGGTGTCTTTGTGTGTGTGTGTGTGTGTGTGTGTGTGTGTGTGTGTGTGTGTGTGTGTGTGTGTGTGTGTGTGTGTGTGTGTGTGTGTGTGTGTGTGTGTGTGTGTGTGTGTGTGTGTGTGTGTGTGTGCGCACTGAGATTCACCCCCACTGACAGGCCCATTCATTTGGTCCCGTTTTATTTGAAGCCCATCAAACTCCAGAAATTATAGGCCCTCACCATAAACAACATGCTCAACAAACCACACCAGAACAAACCCAGATCTAAACTGGTTCGGTTAGGAAAAACGCTGCTCTGCTTTTCGAGCGCAACCCAAAAACCCATCCCAGAAGACTTTTGTGATGTTACAAACAAACCCGTAGGTTGGGCAGTAACTCAAAATGTTAGAAACGCATCGCTGATACCGAGTGTAAGATTTGAATAAAATGTCCAAACCTCTGTCTTTTTGACGACTCCCAGACATAAATGACATTTAAGTAATTAGTAATTTTCCTCTGAGTTTTTGCCCATGGAATCATTTACGTGAAGGCTGCAGTAGGTTTTAATTAGTGGCCGGGCTTTATTGGGTGGCATGTCAAATGTGAAAAGAGGAGGAATGGCATGAGATTAAAAGGATTCAGCAACACGTGCGAGGAAGATGGAAAACACTCCCTTTCTGGAAGAAAAAAAAAAGCCAAGTGTGCTACAAAATGTTGCACATTCATTCAGAGTTGAAAGGTTTCTTTTTTTTAAGAAGTGTGTATGACTGAAGAACAGTTATATTTAAAGATGATGAAGAGGTGGAATGAGGGAGATACAGAGTGGCTGAGCGATGGGGTCATGCAGATTATCATAGGTGGAGGGAGGAAAGCAGAAAAGAAGCCAAGTAAAGTGTGCATTAAGACAGTGGTTAGCTATTCATGCTGTATCAGAGCGACCAGAAAGCCAGAGAGCTAAGGCCCAGGGCCTGTAAACTCTTGAAAACCCACGCCCCAAACGAGGTGCCAAGCCACAAGAAGCATTTGCGTCAACTGGGAATACAGAGAAAAAAGGGACGGGGCCCTTCTAATTATAGAGTCTGGAAACGGAAGCGCAGGGTGATTAGGAGTTGAGGCGCTGCGGTCTGTTTATCTGGGAGCTTCCTCTTGCTCTCGAACCCTCTCTCCCCCACTCTTTCTTGCTTTCTTCCTCCTCTCTCTGTTTTGGTCGGGCCCCGCCCACCCAGTGGCTGGAGTGTCTGGCCCCTGGGTTTCTGAGACTTGGCTGCTGTGTTCTGGCAGGGGCCGGCGTTTCTCTTCTGCTGATGGTAGAGTCTGGGCTCCAAAAAAGTAACAGCTCAGAAAAGCTGGAGAGCTTTGTAAGCGCGAGCGCCCGAGGACTGGGGCTTTTGTGGCCTTGTTGAAATACAGAGGCCCTCACCGAGAGGCGTCAGTCGGTTAGCCCGCAGGATGGCCAAATTAAAAAGTAGCTGAGCCGCTCGGCGGGTGAAAAGAGAGGGTTTCAGGGAAACCAGAGGCTGGCCGGAGCAGGGTTTGACACGTCCTATTTATAACACCTCGTCCCAGGGGTTACAGTGTTATTTACGATGTTTTAGTACCAAAATCGCTGGCACACGCACTTAGACATGCGCTAAACTGGAAGGGATGACCTCTAATTTGCCATGTGTGCGAGACATGCGTCCGTATGGGAAGTGATATAATCATTTCCATAAATATCTGCTTTTGCTTTCTGTGTTTTTGCTTTCCCAAAAATCTTTTTGTTTTGTTATGCTGCAGGCTTTACTGTCCCATCTCTGACCATCCAAACAGAAAACATGTGCTCAATCCCATTAATAGTGGGAGGATGTTTCATTTACAAAGTGGTTGGGCTAGCTTTATTCTTGACAAAGGCAGATGGGACGGGGGAGAGAGGGAGAGAGGGAGGGGGAGAGAGAGAGAGAGAGAGAGAGAGAGAGAGAAAGAGAGAGAGAGAGAGAGAGAGAGAGAGAGAGAGAGAGAGAGAGAGAGAGAGAGAGAGAAAAGATGGAAATGGAGAGAGCAACAAAGAGGGCGGTGATTTCCCTACTTGGCAACACAAAAGGCCACAACAAAACTAGTCCACTTTTTAATTAACAACACTAGGCTCAAAAAAAGCTTTGAAAATCAGGAAAATCTCAAATTATAACCATGTGGAAGGCATAAAGCTTACAAGATGGAGTACTTGGGGGACTTACTGTTACCAGGATGCATAAACTTCAGAGCAAATGAGCCCAACAAACAAATGAAAGAGTATCCATCGTAGAACGAAGCTTTGTCTTCGGAGCTGCCAATTTGGGCGGGAGGACAGAGGACTGTGTCTGTTTGTACTTACACATATGCTGGGCATATACAATACAGAGTCACTATGCATTCTAATATACACAGCTAACCAAAGTGCTAGTGTGGGGTACTTAGTACTTAGAACCAGGAGAAAGGATCCATTCTCGATCATTTATCTACCCACATCCACCCACCTCTACTGCCCACCAATCCATCTGCATCTATTCTTATCTTTTAAAGTTTAAAACAGAATTTCTTTTGATTGTTGATGTCAAGAAAGGAATTCTTGAGGACTTGCCAAGAGTTTGGCCTTCAAACAATAAAATATTCTGATGTTACATAAGTAAAGTGAAAGATGAATAGGCATGTGTTCTCTTCTTAACCAGTGCAAATTCAGCTAATCGCTACAGTGCTAATTGAAGGAGGGAGGAGAACTCACCGCAAATCCTCTCACCACCAGAGCACCACACTAATATATGAGCAGTTTTATTTCCACTGTGCAGCAGGGTAGGCATTAGGGTTAGACAGATGCCAACAAGCCAAAGACAACCACCTCTAATATAGGCTGCAGTCAAACTAATTACATATTTATTTCGGGAATTATCAACACAAACTGGTTTTACTTTAAGCTGGAAATTTCATTGGAGTCTATTCAGGTTTGCGCGTGTTATTATCTTTCTGGTTTCTAATTAAAAGTTTTAGTGTCACTCAGTTTATATGTTGCGTCAGAGACTTTCTAGACTAGCAAGTGCCTGACCGACAGTTTTTTTAGGCAGATACAGTATCAGATACCAACGTAGATAGATATTTGTGAAAAATGGTTGACCATAAAATGATAAAAAAAAAATTGAACAACCAATCAAACTAAAGTTTTGGTTGTGCATGCTGGGTACTGTCCTGTTGTTGCTAGGCATGTTGGGACTCACTGTCCCTGCTCACTGTCAGTGTCTAACTAGAGAAGTTGAGAGCTGTCCATGCGATCAAAAAGGTAGCGGATCTATCTCAAACTACAAATATACCAGTGGCCAAAACATCAGAAACATATCATTTTACTCAAATTAAAAGTCTGTCTTATCTGCAATGTGAGCGTGGCCATACCAAAGAAGGGCAATTTGGAGAGGCATTTTAAAAACGCAGAGAACAGAAGCTATGAGATAACAGCTTTACGCACCTGAAAGGTGCAGGAGTTGTAGGCCTAGTTAAGCAGGTATTATACTTTTCGTGTCCGGAAAAATAACTTGAATATTGGCACAGTCCCTACAGAAGAGAGTAGGTGACTAAATTTGGCATACTGCTACCTTTCTCGGTTTTACAGGTTTCTCAAAATTCTGTTAAATCCCTGAACATCATCCATTCCTACTTCTACAGGGGAAGGAAAGGACACAGGCAAGAAAAACGGCCAGAAAGGAATGGGGGCACGCAGGGAGGGTAAAGGCTGCAAAAAAAACAGAGAATACAACAGAGGAAAAGAGGGGAAAGGTGGTTACGGTTCGTTTGATGAACACCGGGCTGAAACCAAGGGTTGTGTTTTTCTACGCGCTTCACAGGCAGACCACCTGTAAGCACTTAGATATTAATAGATATGAAAATAGGTGCGTGTGTATGTGTGTGTGGGGCTAATCTAGCTAAGAAGCTGCCATTAGTTTGATATTACTACGCTGGAACGGCGGCTCTTTTTAACAGGGCAAAATTTGCCTGGCTTTTAAGTTGAGCCGACACACAAGGGACAGGCACCGTAGCGGTCAAGTTCACAAAGCGTGACTGTTCTGAAGGCAGAGCTCCAGGCTTGTTCTTTCATCACCTTAAGTGGAAAACATACTACTTAAGTCTCTTTTTATGGAGCATTTACATATTTGCACGCTGCCAGCTGGATTTGTTTAAAAGAGGAGAGAGAGGTTTTTATTTTGTCATACGTCAGAAGGCCATCCAACGGGTATAACACAGGATGAACTAGCGGCATTAAGAGGTGAAAATGTCTCCGGTCCTCCTTCACCTGCAAGAGTTCATCCGCAAAAGCCACCCCAATTTACTGCCACTAATCCAAATTCCCAGCGAATCCTAAAACCTTTGCTTTGTTTTCTGTCTGTGGTTTTCCAACATGGGACAAACCTGTTCTCACAGCAGCTTATAAAGAACTTCAACACCAGGCCCCTTTTGATGCCATGTTTAAAAAGCCCCTAAACAAATTGCTCCTGTTCACAATCTCCTGATAAAGAATTTGGGACTGTGATCAGCACTTAATCCCCTTTCTGAGCAAACAGGCAGACAGTGAGGCTGGAGAGGTAAGCCCCTTGCATTTTCACGGTCTCTTTTAAACTTTTCAGAGTTCTGTTCAGTTATGTTAACGAATTAAATCCCTTTAAACATTCACAACCACTGGTCAAACTTAAGATTGTACAGTGCTCCGATTGTCCATTTACTTAAAAGAAAAAAACTGGAGGGAAGCTGTGTGTTTAACAACAGAGCCTCTTTCCCACTGGCTAAAAAAAACTACAAACAGCCACTAAAATCTAGCTTTTGGCATTCATTCCCGGGACAAATGACTCTGCAGTAGTCACGGGTATTTATCGGCTCCAGCTCCGATCGGCGGTGATGGAAACATGACACCCGGGTAGACACGCTAATCTCCACCGCTATCCAGCATCACCTCAGGCCACAAATTCCGTCTATCTCTGCCAAAGCAGCGCTCGGACATTGTTCAAAATTAGTTGACACCAAGGTTTAGAGAGACTAAAACATGTTTCATGCTTCTTGCGTTCAGCGTGGTCGAGGCGTTGTGGATGGCGATATGACGCAACGGCAGCCTGGGCGACTGTGCGCAGAGGGTCTGCGGAGGGACACTGCGTTGTAATGATTGGCTACAGAAGAGAAGTCCATTCTTTGAGCCGCTCTGACCGCAATCAGACCAGACAGTTCATGCGGGCGCCGTCCGCAGCGCCCTGACCACAATCAACGCAAGAAGCATGAAATGTTTAAATAAGTAACAGTTATTAAAAAGAAGATGCAACTACTTTAACATTTCACTGGCTTCCACGCTGCTTTCTACTGCTTACTCTGTCGTGACGTCAAATGTGATACACCAGGAATAAACAGAAAGGCATACTCGTCTACTGGCAATGGGAAAGGCATTTATCGCCTATTTTTAGCATGTTTAAAACTCCTGCATAAACACACTAGTTTTAATTGAAAAAGGGTACAACAAGTGTGGGATAACATTTGTGTTGGGGTCATTTAGGGTAGTGGACATGTGTGGAAAAGCATGGTGGCTGTAACGACATACAGTTCATTGCTTTTCTTTCCTTGAAGTTTGGGTTACATATGCCTGTAAGTACTGCAAATATATTATATCTTGTCTGAAATACATTTGCAACGTTAATTTGATCGTATTTATAATGTTTTTATGGAGAATTGTTGAATGCTTAGGTTAAGCTAATTAAGACCAAACAGAGTGTGTAAATTGACCAGCTTCAAGTTGGAAAGTTAGATGAGGACAGAATAGCTGTATTAAAAAAAACTAGATACTATGTTCCCTGATGGTGCCCCATGTATTCCTATAAGGTTCTCACTGCCAGAAAAAGCTTTTGGGGCCATGAAGAGTCCTTGTCTGGCCCGAGCTGACATGAAAAACTGTTGGCTCCCTCAACACACGAATGGCATGAAATCATCGGTTCCTTTTGTAATAATTGTGTATGGCAAAAAGTATAGGCAGTGAGCGTCATCTGATCCTGCAAAACCAAGTGTGCCCACTATGCTACCAATCACTGTTCCGGGAGGCTTGGGGGATAAATCCTTTTGATTCTAGTGGCCTACTGGTCTTTCAGCTAGTATTTACTGCTGATGTTACTCTAGGAATAGCAAGTCAGCAAGTTATTTGTTCAATCCAACAACTTTTTATTGTGGGGTGTAATAAACATTACAAGCCTTGTGGGCCACTGTCAAAAAAAGTTTTTAAGTCCAAGTTGCACTTTTTTGTAGGTTACTGCTGCTAGTACAAACGAACCAGTGCTTAATTCATGAGAACAAGAAACTTAGCAACTCACCTCATCCCCACAGAGCCACCCACCTACACACATACCGTAAAGAAGTTACAAATGGCCTGCATGTTACCGCACTGTGTGGGCTGTGAATGACTCCACACTGCTGAGGTGTCTGGTGTGTTGTTGAGTGTCGGGCAGGCGGGGAACTGGGGGGAGTCCTTCTCAGCCAAGCTTTCCACAGGCCCTGAGTCATGGTCACTGGCCAACCCAATTACTCTCCTTAGCTTTGGCCATGTAACCACTTACTTTTTTCCAGATGAATTCTATTCTTTATTTTACATTATTGTTTTCCTGAAGCCCCCTCTTAATTTTATTACACTGAACTAGTGTAACCAATCTGCCTTCAATATTCATTGCCTTCAAAATGTGGCTGTTTTATGAAAATGTGTTTATCTAGTGTTTCTCGCTCTCATTGGATGGATATCATCACTTCTTGGATCAGGGTGCATGTGGTGATGTCTTTGTTGTGACTTTGAATTGCACCTTTTCATGAGCAGCTGATATCTCTAACCTTTCATAGGTTTAGTGGTCTTTATGATAAGCAGAGTTAGTCTTCATAACCAGTGCCAAAAGTGACGCCCAGAAACGTCCTGCATACAGCAAATTAAGAAAAGAGACAATACAGGCGGAGAGTAGGGTCTCTGCAGATACAGACACTGACACACACTTTTAGTGGGTCATACTGTAAGTGATGATTGAGAGGGATGACTTTTGCATTACTCTATACATTGTTTTTTTTTTTAAGGAAAATCCGCCATAGTATACCTTTAAGGACTGCTGTTTTTGTTCTCTATTTAAGTTATCAAAGTAATTTCTGAAGTTACTTCAGAGAGTGCTCTGCTCTACACTGCAGACCATTTTGACATTCACCACCTCATTGTGTGTAAAACATAGCTGAGGTACCAGCCGTGTCTCTGACAACTTCTTTAACAAAGACATCACTAAAAACGTATTATCACTATTAAAAACATTGCCCAACATTACAATAGTCTAAGAAAATCAGAATAGAAAGACCAACCCATCGTATCCCCAGTCAAAATACTGAAAGACGCAAGACAGAGAGCCCTGTAGAGTAGCTGCTGTAAATCACATCAGAGCCGGCTGTGAGTGCTAATTACTATCTTGGTGTGAAGACACAACTCAATCCATGCTTAATGTGTGGCTATAAATGTGTGGCCGAGCGAAGCTGCTTGTGTGTGGGAATTCCCCTCGTGTTCAACATGTGCGTGTGGGTCCAGGGTTTTTCGGCAACGGCCTGGTTTCTTTCACACATCAGTAAGATGGAGAGACAGAGTTATTACACCATGGAGAGCTGCCTTCATGGCACAGCTGCCTCAATGGTCAGGCACAGCGGGCCAGGCTATTCATTAGACCGTCCTGTTACTAAACCAGGGATTCGGTTTATGGGGCAGTTCCGTGTGGGGAGAGATTCAGTCTTGATTCAATTGCCATTACTTGTGGCTTTGATGGGGTATTCAAAACTTCCATATTCATAACATTTGAACGGCTGCACAAAAATCAAGTTCTGATTCTGTAGTGTTTTATGAGACCGAAAAAGGCAATGAAAGAGATTCTTCACAGCACAAGGGCGGAAGTATACTGCATCCAGTTTAAATACAATTTATTTGAGTGATTTATGGTCTACAACCCCAAATCAGAAAAAGTTGGGACAGTATGGAAAACACAAATAAAAAAAGAAAGTAGTGATTTCTAAATGTACTTTGACTTGTATTTCATTGCAGACAATGTGAACACAAAATATTTAATATTTTGTCTGGTCAACTTAAATTTCATTTGAAAATATATGTCATTCAGACCTGCAACACATTCCAAAAAAGGTTGGGACAGGAGCAATTAAGGGCTAGTAATCAGGTAAATTGGTTAAATAATGATGTGATTTGAAACAGGTGATGTCAACAGGTGATTGTAATTATGATTTGAACAAAAGCAGCATCCAAGAAAGGTCTAGTCCTTTAGGAGCAAAGACGGGCCGAGGATCGCCAGTTTGCCAACAAATACGTGAGAAAATTATTGAAATGTTTAAAAACAATGTTCCTCAAAGAAAGATAGGAAGACATTTGCTTATTTCACCTTCAACAGTGCATAACATAATTAAAAGATTAAAGGAATGAGGAGGAATTTCAGTGCGTAAAGGACAAGGGCGCAAGCCTAAGCTGAACAACCGTGATCTCCGATCCCTTAGGCGGCACTGCATCAAGAATCGTCATTCATCTATAAGCGATATCACCACATGGGTTCAGGACTACTTTGGCAAACCTTTGTCAAGTACCACAATACGTAGTTACAGCCACAAATGCCAGTTAAAACTGTACTGTTCCAAAAGGAAGCCCTATGTTAACAGTGTCCAGAAGCGCCCTCGACTTCTCTGGGCTCGGAGGCATCTGGGATGGACCATCACACAGTGGAAACGTGTACTGTGGTCAGATGAATCAGTATTTCAGGTATTTTTTGGGAGAAATGGACGCCGTGTGCTCCGGACCAAAGAAGAAAAGGATCATCCAGACTGTTACCAGCAACAAGTCCAAAAGCCAGGGTCTGTCATGGCATGGGGTTGTGTCAGTGCCCTTGGCAAAGGTAACTTGCACTTCTGTGATGGCACCATTAATGCTGAAAAGTACATAGAGATTTTGGAGCACAATATGCTGCCTTCAAGAAGACATCTTTTCCAGGGACGTCTATGCATATTTCAACAAGATAATGCGATACCACATTCTGCCCACATTACAAAGTCCTGGCTGCGGAGGAAGAGGATACGGGTACTTGACTGGCCTGCCTGCAGTCCCGACCTGTCTCCAATAGAGAATGTGTGGCGCATTTTTAAGCGCAAAATGCGACAACAAAGACCCTGAACTGTTGCCCACCTTAAGACTTGTTTGTAGCAAGAACGGAACAAAATTACACCTGAAACACTTCATCACTTGGTGTCTTCAGTCCCTAAACGTCTTTTAAGTGTTGTGAAAAGGAATGGCAACATTACAAAGTGGTAAATGCTTCACTGTTCCAAATTTTTTTTAAATGTGTTGCAAGAACCAAAATAGGAATTTTGTTTTTTTGAAAAAGAAAAACAATAAAAATCATGAGGAACAATTTAATTATGTGCTGTTGTATTGTCTACAATGAAATACAAGTCAAAGTACATTTAGAAATCACTACTTTCTTTTTTTATTTGTGTTTTCCATACTGTCCCAACTTTTTCTGATTTGGGGTTGTAAGTACAGGCAGCAAGATAACTAACTGCTGGCTCCAGTTCTATGCATGTGGAACATCCATGCCCAACAATACCCAAGTACACCATGTTGTCTTTAATGGCGCTGACACACCAACCCGATTATCGCCGTCGGACAGTCTGGCGAGGTCGGTGACTCGAGTCTGTTTGGTGTGTTCTGTGCTGTCGTCAGTCGGAGGAGCCGGCGGTGTTCATTTGGGCCAATTTGACTTGTCGAATCGGCCAGTGGGCCGTCAGACTCAATGACCAATTACCGGAAATGACAAGCGGGATGAGCCTGGTAGGAACGCCTTTCAAAATCTGACAAAAACCTTTTAAAGTGACCTTTATCAATCTGAAATGAAGACAGATTCAGCAACTGCATGGCCTATTTCTCGCTTGAAATGTTTTCAGAAACATGTTTCGGTGAACTATTTTCGTAAAATACAAGATCGTATTCCGAATAAGCCGTCATTATGGTCGGTTTTGAAATCCGGGAGAAGCCAGACCCACGTGACGTGTTTGTCCAATCAGCTGCCGGTTTTAATTTTTTGGGCGACAATACAGATTAGTGCCGCCTGCTGTTATGGAGACATATTACGTCTCGCGCAGAACGTACACTCAAATCGGCGTCGCTTCGGTGTGTTCCGAGGCATTTTTTTTGACCAACTCGGGGAAACTGATTAGTCCGACTGCCTTTTCTGCCGACGGTCGGCCGTCGGGTTGGTGTGTCGGAGTCTTTAGAGAGGCTGTCCAAGCCCACATTTCCAGTTACCATTATTGTTCCTGTCCACCAATATGGAAACTGGTAACTAGGGGTTTTAACAATACATCGATATATCAATACTCAATGATCCAATATAACTGATACAAAGTGAAAATATCGATGCATATCCACATTTTTTTTTTAAGATTATTTTTTGTGGGGCTTTTTCCGGTTATTATTAGTGACAGTTGATAGACATGAAAAGGGGAGAGAGATGGGGTTGACACGCAGCAAAGGGAAGCAGGTCGAACTCGAACCCGCGCTGCTGCAGAACTCAGCCAACATGGGGCAAACACTCTTACTGGGTGAGCTAGAGGACCCACCCATATCGTCATCTTTAAGATGGGCCTTTATTTTGAAATTCCCACTTTATATTTATTCTTTTTATTAAAAAGAGTAGTTTGTTTTTAATTTAAATGTATAGAAGAGCTTAGTAATGAAATTATCAATATATATATATATATATATATATATATATATATATATATATATATGTATATATATATATATATAACATATTTTAGTTGCAGTGGCAGACTTTGTTATATCAGTAAATATTGTATTGTTTTCCAAAGAACAGTAATATTATTGTGTTGTGATACTGATTTTTGCACTTCTGGTTATATGTTAAACTGCATGCATTTTGTTATCTCAGTACCTGTACTCTGTGCAATGACAATATAATAGATAGAACAGAATCTAATGTTATTATATATATATATATATATATATATATATATATATATATATATATATACACACATACATATACATACATACATACATACATACATACATATATATACACATATGATATATATGCGATTAAACACATTAAAATTAGCTGCTCTCCATAATGAATATCTTTAGATAATTAAGTAGATTTTTTTCTGATATTTATGTCATTTTAATTAAGTAAAGTTTTAAATGCAGGACTAAAACTTATGAATTTATTTACAGTGTGGTGGTGCTACATTTACTAAGTAAAGGGTTTGAATATTCCTTCACTGCATGTAAAGCACTTGATCTGTATCAGACTGAGTAGGACTGTAAAGAAAGAGGTTTGAAAGAATGAAGTGCAGAGGGTGGTGACTTGCATGGCTGCTGGATCAATCACTCCCTCTAGTGCCAGTCACACTCAAAAGTAATGCACAAGTTGTTGGACAATATCTCTGCCATCAAAACATGAGTGTATTTTGACCTTGGCATCGTACCTAATAATCAAGTCAAGGATCGTTAAGGACAAGTGAAGAGGACGAGACGTGAAAGAAAACAAGCACACACACATTGCAGCTGTTAAAGAGAGCGCTTTGCCACTGCACTTCATCTGCGTCCCTCTAATTACACCACTAGGAATAGATCCACAGATTCACCGAAGGGCCGCAAAGCGCCAGCCGCCACACCAAGAGCTGGCGGCTACTGGTCCACCCTCTGTAGAGCCTCCAACACACACAAGCCACTGGGGTTTCTTACATAACTCTTCCCAGCCAAAACTTCAGGGCTTTCCAGGCTCTGTTTGAGTCATATCATTGTTTCCTGCTAAGTCTATCATTCTTGTTTCTGCCATGTTGAGCTTGACCACTGTGAAGGGAGCCTCAGTAGGGCCAGCAAGGTAGTTCAGTAAAAACTTCTTTGAAAGAGCTCACTTAGAGCCAGACCAATAAACCCGTCACTCAGGATTTGGGTTCTGATCAAATCAAGAGGCCTCTAATTATGGGACAATCCACAGCAGGCAACTGAAAAATAAAAATGAATAAGAGAATAAACACTGCTGAAAGGAGTCCTGCAATCCCAACAGTGGAAAAGGGGAGTTTCTACACTTCAATTCGTCCTAATCTCATTAAACGCCTTAATTGCAATGGAAAAAAGGGGGAAAATATGTATTTTTTGGTTACACTTTCGGTTCAGTTTTCGTTTGTAATTTTAACATGTATTAGTCCTTAAGATTTGGCTCACATAAAATGAGTCGGAAAGATTAAAAGTGTGTTTGGAATTTTGAAGTTGACGGTGCTCCGTCGAAAGGCTCACAGGGGATTCTGTCCGCTTTTACCATGCATTTACCAGTACACTAAAACTAACTATCACATGTACTGTTTTGTGCTATGTTGAGGGTGCTTTTCTGTAGAAACCTGGCTTAAGTGTTAAAGGAAAAAAACATTTTGGGAAAATACAGACAAATACCACTTTTACATAAACAATAACTCTGACTGAAGTAATCTCCGGAACCTGGCATAGCATAGTGACTTTAAAGAGATGAATCAATAGGAGCCGACATCTCTCATCAAAAAATATCAACCTAAAAAAACAAAGACAAAACAGAAGAAAGGATACCATTAACTATTTAGACCTAAATAAGGAAAGGCCAAAGACCTCCAGACCAAGTGATTCCAGAAACACACAGGGGCCCACACTCACAATAATACAAGGGTTGGTTTCATGAACCATTTCTTAATTATAGTGGGCTTTACATTTATTTGGGATGATTTAAGAAATGTGCTTTTCTGTTTTTCTCATCAGTTCATGCCAGTAGGGCTGGGCGATATGGAGAAAATCAAATATCACAATATTTTTGACCAAATACATCGATATTGATACCACAACGATATTGTAGTGTTGACTATTGGTGCTTTCACAAAAAAATGACAATGAGATTTTTGATAAATAATCATCAGTAATGTGGATATAATGACTAAGTGGGTAAAGGCAAATAATAGAACAGTTGCAACAGTCTGGTAAGTTCAGAAAATGACATCACTTTACTGTAATGCAGCCTTTAAAACCAGGACACCACCTTATGCCATATTACGAGATCTAAAATCTAAGTCGATATCTAGTCTCATATCACGATATCGATATAATATCGATATATTGCCAAGCTCTAACTGCCAGTGATGTTGTACTGTACCTTGCATGCTTCCATCTACATTGCTGGTTATTCATGTGTTTGTGTACATGTCTGCAACAAACTAAATGGTTTATTCAAAGCTATCTTGTGAACGTGATTTACTTCAAGTTCTATGTCTTGCGTTGCTCACTTCAGCACATTGACCATACACAGTCCAGCCACATACTAGGTTTTGACCTAGTCTTGTTTTTTTTTTGGTAAGGTGAGGGTGGGAATAGGTGGAGTCTAGACAACTGTGTCTTGTCTGTCTTTGCCTGCAATATCATCCTGTTCCTGCTCAGACAGAGCTGCTGAGTTTAGTCATAAGTCTAGGTAAGTGAAGGATTCTTGGGGCTTGGAGGTCATGGGGTGAGAGCCATCTCTCAGCAGCTCCTTTATTAACTGCACATGTACACACAACACACACAGCGTGAAATACGTGAAAACACACACACACTTACATACATACACGCCATAGGAGTAAAAGGAACATAGACAAGCTTACACACAGTCTGAGGAGGTAGCCTGTTCACACTTACATCTACTGCCCCTTTATGTTTGGGGTGGGGGTCAGCAATGCTCGAATATGAGTGGAAAAGGAGATGCCAGACTAAAATATAGGAAGGGAGAGTCAAATTTGCACATGGAAGCTGATGAACATGGACACTGAATAATGCACTCGTAGAGTACATCAGCACAAAGTTTAAAAGCTGAATATCTTACATTTCTTTCAGCTGTCTCAAGGACACAGACCCCTGTTTAACAAAAACTGTAGAAATGGGTGAAAGAAAAAAACCTACAAACTATGGATGTCCCGATCGGGAACTGTCGGATCGGAGCTGATATGGGCATTTCTTACCTGATCAGGGATCGGCAGCGACCCCAATTACCTTACTCAGATCATTTACGTCAGTAAATTCTTCACTAGAAGTTGAGTAGAAGTTGATTTTATATGTGAGTTTTACAAAAATGCTAGCTGCACTAAGTCAAATGTATTAAGCGGAAGACATCTTTTAGTTACTGCGTTTACTTAGTTATTTTTGTAAACAAAAAAACGGTGAACAGCTCTATTATCTAGACAAATACAAGTATCGGATCGGGATACAGTATCACCAGATATAATATATAATATTTTATATTTTAAAAATCTGATTGGGGGCTAAAGAAAAAGCTGATCGGGACAGCCCTACTATAAACCCTCCAATTCCTAGCTATTCCATGTAAACGGGGCATGTATGAAACTCCCACAAATACAAGAACAAATATGTGTAGAAACAAAAAAACATGAAGCACAACCATAATGATGACTGTTGTAACTATTTTACAATAAGCTGCCAGCTCCTGCCGTTCTGTGTACAGGGACCTGCATTGTTGACCAGCCCCGTCATAATGGTTACTCAATGTAAAGGTGTGGGAGGTCGATGTGGGACAAGAATTTTCTCTGGCTGTCATGCGTGCTTTAGTACATGTCACTACCTCCACTGGTCACTGTCAGAATTTTTCACTGCTGACCAGGAAGCTTAGCTTGAAAACAAAATAACATACTGCAATTGTGTTGTGTGAATGCCACATAGTAAGGTGAACATGTACAGGTCTACCTTTGTTTTAGTAAAGATGCAAGTACAGGTGACATAAAGGCCACCTTGTGGTGGAAATACTTTTTAAATACAATCAGACTGGTTGTCTGCCCCTGCTGCATTTTAGTTTGAAGTATTTCTGGGAGTTTGTTTAATTTGTTACAGCAAGAGGTCAAAAGTATTTATTAGCCTGAATTAAGATACAAAAAGCAAAATCCTAAAGCAACAAATGATACTGTATGTTTTCAATGTATTTGGAAGTACATACGTGGACTGGACTACTCTGTTACTCTGTAGACACTGTAGAATTGGCAAATGTCTGAGCTCTACATTTAAAGCTGATCCTAACTGAAGCCCCTGTAAAATCAATACATCTACTGCTATTTGACTTTGACTTATGTTGCAGTCCCCACAGTACATCAGTACTGGGGTGCTGTTCCATTAACCACAAATGTTAATGATTTGTTACTGATACTGATTCAGGTTCGGTGTAGATTAACAATGGAGATATCAAGCATCAACCTATGGTGCATTTGTCACCCATGTACTGTATGTGACAAAATGCCTGACCTGCTTGTGTTGCCCATTTCTAAAGGTTGGTGTAAAGGCATGCATGCATCAGGCTGAACACATGTTTGTTGTGTATAATACAGTATGAATACATGTGGGTGAGTTGGCTGGTCCAGGCACTAAAAGACAAGATGAGGCCTCATGTGAGCCAAATACACACCATGTTACATTTGAATGACAGTGTAATCCCTCTCCTGCTTCCTGTCTTCCGAACTTGCTTAGAGAGCTCCATCCTCAAAAAATGTGTGTGTGTGTGTGTGTGTGTGTGTGTGTGTGTGTGTGTGTGTGTGTGTGTGTGTGTGTGTGTGTGTGTGTGTCTTACCACTGGGGTTGAATTGCATGCAGGATATGGGTTTGTCATGGGCTGGGAAGTGAGCCACCACTCCCTCTCCATCCGAGTCCTCACTCACCAAGACCTGGAGTACACACAGACACACAGACACACAGACACACAGACACACAGACACACACACACACACACACACACACACACACACACACACACACACACACACACACACACACACACACACACACACACACACACACACAGAGAGAGAGAAACTCCAAATCATTTTCTAACAATAAGAAGATTGAACCCAGAACGGGACTTTCCCCTGCTCAAGGACTTCTCTTCACATTTTGGTTTCGTCTGATATCATCACCATACTCAGCAGTGTTCTTTGACATCACCCCATAGTGTAATAGCTGGAAGTTAAACTCCTTTCTGAATGTGTCATTGCCCTCTTGTGGGTGCTTCAGTAAGATGCTGTACTGAGACCAGTGTGGACGGGGTATGGGCCAACAACAGAGACAAGAATATGGACAAATTTACTTTGGCAATAATGTGGCTTGTCACATGTGGCTTTGACAATACCCCATGACATTGGGTTTTCCTAAAAACAGGCAGAAACTGGCATCAAATCTGGGTTTGGCTTGCTACTTCTGAAACTTGCCTAAGAAAAATTAAATTATAAGTCACTTTGCACAACTAGAGGCTGCTCCTAAATCTCTGTATGAAATCTGTAGTCAAGACTGGGACAAATAAAACAAAGGCTGAGCCGAGACCAGGAGCTGGCAGAAAATCCCTTTAGTCACAAAGAAAGATTAGAAATAAGACCAGACATGAGGCCTGTTTGTGCACAAGTGTTAGTGTGTGAGAGAGAACAGGGTTAAATGTGGCCCCAATGTTGCATTAACGATGTCAGGAAGGCTGGCTGAGCATTTTAAATAGGAACTAGTCAAAACAAGAAACAGCCCCTAAAAACTAAAGGGATTTCATCCCAGACTCCAAGCAAGAAAATAAGCAGGGGGGGGAAAAAAAGGGTAGAATACAAAGAAAGAAAGAGGCTGGTGACATGAAGCAGATCACTTTTATTACAATGCAGGCAGACAATGTTGTTCTGTGAGGGAATCCTGCTGGAGCCCTTTGAAACAAGAGTGTCCTCCAGAGAACCGAGCCCCTTACACAGGGGAGTGTGTGCCTGTGTGTTATGAGGCTGCTGTTCCAAATAACGAGTTTCAAAGCCTGAAAGACATGGGAATATCCTGGACTGCCACACTGCCACAAGAACACATCTCTATCATATTCCTGCTTTTTCTTATTTCTCGAAAAATCACACCCCAACCCCCATCTTAATTCCCTCTCTACTGCCCGCCCACCCTGCCACTCCTCCCCCTTCACCGTCCATTTCTCCTCCGCTCCTAGCTTTCCCCTCCCTGCTTGCCAGGCCTAGTCAGTGTTTATGGCCAGTGTACGGTTACAGTGTGTCGGCTGGTGACAGAGTGCAGGCCTGCTTCTGAAGGCTTAGGTCCAGCTTATAAGACAACACACTGGCTACGGGGCAGCTACATTCAATGTGTAAGAGAGAAGGAGAAAGCAGTGAACGTGTGTGTGGTGAATACATCACTGACACACTGTACTATGTATGCTAACATGCCTCATTAAAAATGTGACAGCTAGTGCAGTGTGATTAATCATGGTTAAGGGGATACAAGCTTTTAGCATTTCTTTAAATGTTAAAGGGAGATCCTGTTGAAGGCAACTGGCATGGTTCAAACCATAACCAGGGTTAGACCCCTATATTGGTATGTATACTTTCTGCACCCAGGTATATGTACCTGGGTGGGTCTGTGTAGAATAATACGGTATAATGACACACACCCAAATGTAGCTTACCCACCTTTGTATTGTGGATTAGAGTTAGCCACTTCTTTAGTCTAACATACAACACATATTTAACTCCTAATAGAAAAAAGCTAAACTGACCAATATCAGCTCTTCTGAGCACTCCTACTCACAACTTGCAATTTTATGGTGAAAAAATTCTAACAGAAAACATATATATGGCTGAGGACTTAATTCTCACTCACATTGCAAATCCCTCATAAAAATGGCTAAATTGAATGTTAAGACCTTATTGACATATGGTGCACTCGCTCAGCCTTAAGCTTCACCTGAGGTTACAAACCAACAAAGATTGTTTACAGAGTGTCTCTCCTACCAGCGCTGCTGAAACAGACAGGGCTGTGGCTAAAAGCTAGCTGTTAAAATATGCAGCAAATCTAAGTCACACCTTTCAGCGAGTTGTGCAGAGGTAGGTGAATGGACCCAAGTGTGTCCAAGCCACAGAAAAAAGCCAACCTTGGAGATTTTCCTGTTTCCCACCAAGCCACAGAGGCAAAAGTGTACCTGGGTCACACATGACAAGACCAGAGAGGCAAAAAGCCAAGAACAAATCGGTCGTGTGTGTGTGTGTGTGTGTGTGTGTGTGTGTGAGAACATACGTGTGTGTGTATGTGCGTGTGTACATACGTACATGTGTTTGTGTATTATATATGTATAGGGCCCAGTTTGGGGGAATTACAGAAATGAATACAAAGTGTAGTTTGTACAAAGTTACTACAAAAAGTAACTGTGTGTTTACTGCTGTATTGTGAATAAGACTGATCATATTTAAATTGCTATATCATGACTGATATCTCTTTTCACTGTTGCCTTGACTGACTGAAATTCCATGACTTTTCCATGACTTTCCACACCGAGATGCCTTCCTGCTTTCTTAATGCCCGTAATTACCATTTTACAAATTGAATCACAGTATACAAAACTAGTATTATTAAATCATTAACAATACCAAGCAAAAGCAGAAACACTTGACTGACCTGTCCTTCGCCAACACTATGTGTGTCAATGATGGTGACCACACCGGGGTTGTGGGGGCTGCGGCGGCTCGCACTGTGAGGTGTGCTTTCCTCGTCCGGAGTGCCTGCTGGTAGTGTGCCTGCCAACTGGGTGACAACTTTACCCACCATTGTCAGGCCTGTCTTTAAAGTCTGGAAGAACAAAGAAAACACAATATATCAGTGCTTAAAAATGTAATACCTGATGAAATATATTCACAATATATTCTAACCATATCTAATATACTGTATTTTGTAGTTCACTTAGTTTGAAGCCTTTGCTGGCAAAGGAGCTGCCAAGTGCATGATTGTGTGTGCAATACCGCACCTGTGTGTGTGTGTGTGTGTGTGTGTGTGTGTGTGTGTGTGTGTGTGTGTGTGTGTGTGTGTGTGTGTGTGTGTGTGTGTGTGTGTGTGTGTGTGTGTGTGCGCGCACCATGTTCACTCGATGCCTGCTGATAACTTGTAGTGCTGATGACTTGTAGCATTGAAGCCGCAGGAGACAACGTGTGTGCATGTGTGTTATGTGTGTGTGTGAGGCTCCTCTGTGTCCACTTAAGGCCCAGCCAGGGTGTCTGGCTCAAACACACCTCTGTGGCTCGATTGAGGGAAACGGATAGTGCTGCTTAAGTGGAGTCTATCTCACCTACTACACTGTCTTTGTCTAATGGAGTCCATTGCGTGTGACTGTATGCCTCTGTGTGTGTAAGCGCCAAAGGGGCCCCGGAGAGCCTAATCAGGCATTCAGACTAGGCGGCCCTGTCAATACAGCGTGGCGCCTTGCGTTTGTTGGGTCTGAGGATCACCCACTGTCTCTCTTTGCCACTTGGCCAGGAACACACTAACAGTGTCTGCTGCCTGTGTGTGCATGTGTACGCCAGCGCGCGCGTGTGCGTGTGTGTGTGTGTGTGTGTAAAAAGCAAGTAGAGCCATTAATTATTAAGGGAGGTGTTTGGCTCCTAATTGATCAACAGTAATGTGTTTTCTAATCACTGCAGTTGTGGAGTTCTTAGTGGTAGTCCAAACAGGGGCTATTGGTCTGCCGGTGGGAAGGGGGGGGGGGTCTGGAGGTAGATCTTGTCTGATGGCTGACCAAAACACATGACCACTTACACACACACACACACACACACACACACACACGCACACGACTGATGTCGCCATCTAAACAAATTACAACCTAATTTATGTGAAAGGTCTTTCTCAATCATACACCCAGGAGTGATAGGCAACAGGATTGATGTGATACACACATTT